>QVRM01000528.1:0-165293 GCA_003439945.1 Dermanyssus gallinae
AATAACCCAAGCGGAACTGAGGCCGCACAAACATCTCCATTCTTGGATACCTCCAACAGGGCTACATGCCCGGTTGCAAAGGTGTCTTCACGAAAAGGGGTCTTGCCAGACACATATCAGCCAGGCATGCTGACGCCGCCAACAGGCCGTTCACAGCCCATCGGGCCTCGACGGAAGAAATTGAGATAGACACTCTACTCGTCGACATTCAGGCAAACATGCGCCAAGCCAAACTGCTACGCATTTTACCAAAATCTGTAAGGCCTACTGTTGCAGAGGAACTTACTAACGTCTTCTCAAACGTCGCCAAGGACAACGACTTCTCCGCCTGGTACTCTTTGTTCTCCTTTGCTCCGGTCGTGCTGCGACTTCCTCGAGCGGAAAAGGACGCCCGGTCGCTGTCTGTCGTGATTAGGAAGAACTTACGCGAATTTTCAGCGGGAAAAAGGCTTAGGGACCTGACGCATGAGGATTCGGGATCGAAGGCTTACCTCGACGATAACCTCTGCAGACGGGTGAGAGTCAAGTTGTCGGAAGGCGATATCTCAGGTGCAGCTAGATTGGTGAGCTCCGAGGATATTCTAGTGCCAGTGAACGAAAATACGGAAGCACTCCGCTCCAAACACCCACAGGCTCTCGGGATCTAACCATGCCCACACCCCCGGCGGTTACACTGCCATCTTCAACCTCGCGCGACGAGATACTGAACGCCATAAAGACCTTCAGTCGGAGTTCAGCTGCCGGCCTGGATTTTATGAGACCCCGTCTACTTCAGGACCTACTGTCTGGTGCACTGGGCAGCACGGCTGAGCGATTAGCTGACGCCATTGCCAAAGTAGTTGATGTGCTCAGATGGGCTCGCCCCCTTCCTGTCTTATACCACTTATCTTCGGAGCACGAATGTTTGCACTAAAGAAAAAAGATGGATCATTACCGCCCTATCGCCTGTTCCTCGGTCGTCGCCGATTGGCAGCCAAATCAGCTGTCAAGATAATAAGGACGCTGTTTTAGCAGCTCTTGGCAATCACCAGCTAGGATTCGCTACCCCTGGCGGTACAGAGGTAGCAGTACACTGTGCCCGTACATTTCTGCAATCGCGCAAAGTACCGACGGTGATGGTCAAAACTGGATTTCCGAAACGCTTTTAATAGCGTTCGACGAGACCATATACTCCAATCCGTCAAGTCGTGGGTTCCCTTACTGTTTCACCAGACGAATCTGGCTTACGGTCAAGTCATCACATCTGGTCATGCCCCATAACACGATGCTATCGGAAACAGGTCTTCAGCAGGGCGATCCCCTAGGTCCTCCACTTTTCTGTCTGTGTATCAAGGATATGGTGGATACACTGCGATCTCCTCTTAATGCCTGGTACTTGGATGACGGCGTTCTAGGCGGAGACCTCCCGACAGTACTAGACGATATTCGAAAAGTCATTGACTTTGGTGTTATTAGTGGCCTGAATCTGAACCCGGGCAAATGTGAAGTCTATGTTACGGATCATAACGGAATTGAACCATTAGATTTAACGGACCTCTTTAGCATACTCCCTGGATGCCGCGTTGTTGACAAGGCTGACCTGGAGCTGTTAGGTGTGCCCTTGCTGCCGGATGGGGTACCAAAAGCACTAGCCGCCCGGAAAGACAAACTGAACTTCGCCACAGGCAGACTATCCCAATTGGGGGCCCACTGCGGTCTGTTTCTCCTTAGATCTTGCTTTTCAGCCACGAAGTTAACACACCTAGTTAGAGGTTTGCAATTTATCCTCATCGCCTGAACTTTTACAGCCTTTTAATGATCTTAGCTTAGATATTTTAGAGGAGATACTTAATATTCAGCTTACCGCTGTGGCAAGGGATCAGGGTAATGCTTCCGATCTCTCTAGGCGGCTTAGGTATGCCGGACGCGGTCATGATGGCTGGACCCGCGATCGTGTCATCATTGACTCAGGCTTCGGAGAGGGTTAGGGCTTTTTTGGATAAGGATGGATGGGAAGCTTATAACGCTGAGCTACAAAAGCTGACCGACAGATTGTTGTCTTTGTTTGACTCCCCTTCCGATGAAGAACTAACAGAGCAGTTGGACAGACACCTCTGCAAGAAAAAGCGATTACAAACCTGATTCGATAGAGCCCCACCGTGGCTGACAAAGCCAGGCTCGAGCCGTTAGTAGTCAAGGGGCTGGAGCCTGGTTACATGCCCTACCCTGTCACGAATAGGGACGCTTTTGGATTGATGAGACGACGCGCATCAGCACCGGATGCGTCTGGGTGCTCGACCTAGTTGTCCCTCACCGATGTCGTTGTGGCCTACATTGTAGACGCTTTGGCGCATCATGGCTTATCATGCGCCTTAAGTGCAGGCCGAAGAGCGCGCCACTCGGCATTAAATGACACTTTCAGTCGAGCACTAAGATCTGCTGGTTTTCCGTGCGTACTAGAACCTCCGGGGTCTATCCAGAGATGACGGAAAAAAGGCCTGACGGTCTTACTCTAACCCCTTTGAGCGTGGTCGCATGCTGTTTGGGACGCAACTGTAACCCGACTCATTAGCCCTTCGATGGTCGGTGCAGGTGCGGACCAGGCAGGTCATTGCGTCTAGGTTAGCAGAGGCTAACAAATTGTAGAAAATACTCAGGCGTAGTTATCCGCATCAATTCTGTCCGTTGGCCTTTGAAACAATAGGAGGACCAGGCCCGCTTACATTGAAGTTGATTCAGCGCGTGGTAGAAGCCTTAACCTCTCCACGGGAACTCAAGAGCATCGGAATTTTTGCATCAAAGGCTTCGCTGACATCCAACGAGGAAAAACGCAGCATCTGTTCGGGGCACATTGTTGAACTGGGCTAATCCCGGGTTAGATAACCCGTAAACCACCACGTTAAACGCGGAGACATTGTTCACTCCAAAGTGCTAACATAAAAGTCATTTAATAAATAATAATTCAGCACTATCCTCCGTCCTGTGCGGCTTGGAATCACTATATATATATATATTATATATATATATATATATATATAGATAGAGAGAGAGAGAGAGAGAGGAGGAGAGAGAGAGAAAGTTAGACAGCAAGTTATTACAAGGTGAACCGCTATATGGCCACCCTGCCTAGCTGAAGGCACACGGAAGAAATTTTGTGAGCTGTGCGACTATATTCGTGAGATCCGGCGCAAATCAAGTTTCCACTCGGCCACACTGTTTACTCGGCGCACTCTAGTCGCGCATGTTGTTTCCTGTGGAAAGGTGCAATCTCAGCCAATTGCGTTATACAGAAAGACGGAGATGCGAATGTAAGCTTATTTTCAAAGTCATGTATGGTTATTGCAGGATTTCTCCGTATGGTATAATGCAGGATACCCTCTTCTGGTACGGAGGGCCGTAAAATTGAAATCGTTGGTTTAATGCCCTAAAACTATCTTTGACAGTGTGTACGATGCGATAATTCAATCCCTTTTTTCTCGAAACCTCTCAGCATTACTTTGGGGGACTACAAGATTCCTGATGGACATGCGCCACCCTAGTTTTTGTCTGGGACTCGCAAACCCAGTAAACCCACGTCCCCCACCCCCAGGAGATCGATAACTGCGTAGGCAGTGCTTCGAATCTATGGGAGCGGGTGTTGCACCAGCTCTTACACTCTACTCTAATTCGGCATAATTTGGTTCGCCTTGCTGTCTTTTTACTACTCTTTTCTTTCCACCTACGGACGCTCCATCTCGACTAGACCGGGGGCCACCGTTGAAACGACCTCTCCTGGCAGTTTCCTTTACCACCTTTAAGAACATGATCGCCTCGAAGAAGGCACATAACTCTCTTTACGTACGCCGTCGTTGATGCCAGCTGTGTGCTACAACTTCCTTGATCGCAGACACCCGCAGATATGTGTGTTCGACATCATCCGTCCGACTCGATCTGCATAATGACACGCACGTGTCGACATTCGCCTTGTTTATCCTTACCATGTACATTTGGAACTGGCCGTGCCCGGTCAGCGCATGTGTTGTAATATAGGGCGGCTCACCGTGATTCCAGTCGTACCACGCCTTCGGGTGAGAAATGAGACCTCCGGTCCAGCACCCCGCGGGTGTCCTTCGAGGGTCTCCCGGTTGCACCACGACCCATTTGTCATTTTTTTTATATGAGAGGTTTTTGGAATGCATGATGCACATGCGTCACTAGCAGCCTGCACGACTAGTGTGTGACTCACATACCCATTATACCCGGCTTTCTTCCCCCACCCCCAGGCTCGGTTTTATTTTGGTATTACTTTGAACGCGTCTCTACCGTTCTTCTTTACTAATTTCTATCCCAGTCTAGCATCCCGCATGTTTACCTGCGGTTGGATAGAGGGATTCTGGCATTTTGTGAACCGTCCTGTGAGAGTGCGTCGACACCATGAACGCCCGGCAGCCCTTCTCCATCCATTCTCCTCGGCTCCTCGTTCTGACCACTCCCCCGAGAGACCCGCTAAAATATTTCCCCGCCTGGCCGTTTCCTTGGCTGTCTTGAGTGTCAAAACGGCGTTGAACAGGTTTGTCGCCTCCTTCCATGCCTCCGCCATCACATAGGCGATCATTTTCCCTGATGGACCGGCCTTAACCCATTCCTCATGCCACCGATCGATGGTCCTTGATCTAGATCGATGTCCTTCCATCTTTTGGGCCGCTCAGTTGCCAGCAGATTCCATGGCAGCATTTTGGACAGGACCAGAAGGGCCGCGGTCGACACTGTGTGGTAAACCCGCCAGACCCGAATAGCGACCGGCCGCTTGATTGATTGATTGATTGATTTATTCGCTTGATAAGTGTGTGTACACATATCACCCTTTTATATCAGGGGCGCATTGTGCTGCAGCTATGACGATCGAAGCGCTCTCCTGCCCTTTATGTCCTTAACGCCATGGCTACCCATACTGGAGCCGTGTATAGTGCTATCGACTCCGCTACACTAGCCAGTAGGCGCCGATTGCCTTCTGTGCAGCCACCGACTCTAGGCATTAGCCGCACCAGGCTAGCCGGGACCTTGTGGGCTTTGCCAGCCACATGTTGGATATGCGCCAATTCACTGAGACGTTAATCGAGCGCCACTCTGAGGTACTTTGCTGTTCGGGCGAGCTTGACGGATTGAAGACCGTTCAGCGCAAATGGATGTTTCAGGTTTCTTTCTTGCCTGTAAGGCACAGTGCTTCCGAAGAAATGCATAGCAAGGTGACCGCGGCCATGATTCTAGTGAGAGCCGTTACTGACATAGAACTAAAAATTGCGATAAATGTATTTAGAACATAAATTGTTCTTATAGTAAGATACTGCGACTTCACGAAATGTCCCTTATTTTACAACGCTATTCTTAAAAACATAGATAAGATACAATCTTACTTCATAAAGCGCATTTTAGACTTGCCAAAGAACGCATCGACAACGCTTGCGAGTGATGAGTGCGCATGTAAATATTATGGACAGTGCAATGTCGGACGTTACCACATACTCAATTGTTCGTTTCACGAAACATCTTCACTAAAGTTAAGTGCCAACGATATTTTTAGATACATAAATATAGTCTTTTTTTGAGAGGATTAACTGGAAAATGCGAAACGCACACGCGGTCACCACTGCAGGATTGTTTTTTACTGCAAGTGTGGGCCGGTAGTGTGGGGCTCCAACCTATTAAAAATCAGTCATGTCCTCCCCCCAGCTGGGAAGTGCTGTTAGCAATGCTAGGGGGGCTGTAATAGCCCGGTTTACTGGTCGCGCCGCCCCCCCATATTCAAAGAGGGCGTCGACCTGCGCATGCGGTTAACCCTCTCTTTCTCGATTAGAACACGCTTGATGACGGTCGCGATTGTGCACCAATCATCAGGTGATGAAATTGTCATATTTGTGACTAGAGCAGGAAGACTTGGAGAAGTCGACGAAGTGCAGCCGCGTACCTACGCGGCTGCACTGCAAAAGTTGGCGCTGGGTCTCCCAGGCGGGACAGAATAGGAAATTGTTAGCCTACAAAATGATATATGAACAATTGTACTGTACTACCAATTCATGGCGAATATACCTGATGAGTCTGCGATGACGCGGCTCTCTGCCGTGCCGAGACGTTGAACCGCTTTGGGCAGGTGCTAGCAGCGCAGAATAG
Organism: Dermanyssus gallinae; assembly: GCA_003439945.1. Lineage (NCBI taxonomy): Eukaryota > Metazoa > Arthropoda > Arachnida > Mesostigmata > Dermanyssidae > Dermanyssus > Dermanyssus gallinae. The sequence goes on from QVRM01000528.1 coordinate 6,127, forward strand.
CGGAAGAAGGCCTGTTGCTATGGATCGCCCAGGGACAAATCGTTTAGTCAGTGCCGGGAGAATAGAGCTCTCGCAGTCTCTCCTTTGGCCCGTCCACAGGCCCTACCTTATAGATGTGTTACGCATTTTGCAAGGCCAGAGAAAGGCCAAACAGGACTGGATGTATGGTCTTGTTTTGGCTGGCCTACTTCCTCTGTTAGAACAACTACCACAAGACCGCTCGGTCTTTACCTGCTTACTTATTTACCTGACATTGTAAACACCTTGTAACAACACGCATTTCCTTGCAAACGAACACACGTGCATACGTACGGGAAAAACGTAGAAATAATAGATATAGTATTGCACTTCACATAGTGAACAAATATGGACAGGTTGTTCTCAAGAGGTATAATACCTTGGGCAAGCTCGCGTATTAGACAAGCCCCATCGTTCACCCATCCGATAGCGGGCGAGTGTTCTGTCAGACTAATTTATTTGGCTATGTAATTTATCTTATAAGTAAATTTCGGAAACCACATCTAAAGATAGAAAAAATTGGGTATATTGGGTTGCATGCTAGTACCAATAAGTTTAGTTGCAAACTATAAATATTAACTTGTAAAAGCTTTGCAAGCCCAGTTCAGTATAAGACTTTTATCTATCAAAAATCCGGTGCTTTCCGAGAATAGAATTGCGAACTATATCCTTTATCTAGAGACATGGAAAGCATATGTGTATGTATTAGCAGGGTGTAGTACGTATTCATAGAGCAAGTTGATATACATATACTCGCAATTGGCAAGTTGAAGTCATATTTGTGATATCATTTCATCTTGCCAATGCTGCATTTGTGCGGCGGTTAGTTTAGATATAAAATCTGCAAATCCTCTTACCATAACCACGATATCCAAGAGGAGCATCTCTACCAGGGCTTGTAATATCAGGGGACTCCCCAGTTTAGGGCCCGAGAGAGTAGCCTTTGTCTTGAAAAAGTCACAGCATTCCTAAAACGAGTAAAATACCAATAAAAGCCACATGCTTCTTGAAGAAGCATAGGACAGTTAATTTTTGTTTAGTAACAAGAATACTTATCTACTGAAGTATTGGTAAAGATGTACTCACTTTTTTATGAAAACGTACTAATATTTTACAAACATATAAAGCTTGCAACTACAACAACCTCTATTGTAAAGGTTCCTCGGGAGCACTTCTAACTATTCTGGTGTACAAAGAAGCAGTGTTGTAAACAGTGGCCCTATGATGATGGTTTTTGTTACGATCACTGATTTAGTGGATACAGGTAACTTATTCTATAATTATACGTTGTCTGTTTTCAGTATTTCATCATGCAAACTTCCTGTCATCAATCATTCCAGAATCATGGTACGTATCTTTTTCATTTTTCTATTGTGCATATGTATATATAAATACATCAATGTGTTCCTCTTAACAAAAATATGTGTGGCAATTGTGATAGGCGATGCTTAACTTAATATAGTATATACTACATAATATATGCTATGCTAGTATATAATACTAGTACATATATCCGCACATACAAATAAAGATTTCATTAAGTCTAGGGAAATTTGTCAATACTTATGCACAGAGAGAAAACAGCCAGCGCTATATATCTTAACTAATATACACGCATACACTTTATTGAAATAAAAAATATTGTGCACTCTGACTGGCGCGCCGCCACTTATAGGAATATTATGTGTAGGTTGCCTATTAGGTATGCCGTTAACATCTTCTATGGCAAAGTAAATAATAGCATACATCTGAACGTTCTGAAATACTTATTACCACAGCGCGTTTGACAGTCACTGTGAAGTGTTGAAAAACATTTCAGGTTTAGTTGGTAAACATGAACGGCCGATTGTGGCTGTCATGCGTATGGCATTCATATATTGAAGGAGAAGGAGGGCTATAACCAACACTTTAACGTATCACTTGCAACACAAATTTTCACACACGCAAGAACATTTAAGTACTGAATTTGACGTCATTATCTACTCTTATTATCTCTCGAATACACATTGGCTAGTATTTTCGTTAAAACAGCCCCGTATGTGGGTGTAATGTTTTTTTTTCATAAGCGGCTCTTTATCGGTGAAGGTCCATCAATCCAAGCAGTTTTTACTGTCAACATCCGACTAGCTATGGATGCAATGCCATATAGACCAACTCAAATACATAGACTGAAATATACAATATACTCGTATATAGAACGTCGTTGAGCCTCAGCTAATCCGCCTACGCATGCCAACAAGCCTTACTTTCCCTGTTTTGTGGAATGGCATAGGATTGCCCGACGCGATGGTCGTCCTATCGTAGATAGCTCTAGCAGCCTCCCTCCATAGGTCTATGCAATGTTCCATAATCCTTCTTAATGCCGTCGCCCTCGTAGATCTAGAAGAGCGGTTGCCGCGATGCAAACTCAAGTCCGCCGAAGCAGGACATAAGGGACAATGGTCGGCGACTCTATAAGAACAAAAAAATCGACGCCTTCATTTCTGGATGCTCCACGGTCGCTGATAGTGCCAGACTGCGCGCCGTCTCCTCCAATGGGGCAGACACCTGCCTTCACGCTCTACCCAGCGCCCGGGTCAAAACTCTGTTATACGACAAGTCGATATAGATTTTATTAGGCAGATTTGGTGTACGCTCACACCTGCCACAACGGAGACGTCGTCCCGGCCGGACGAAGACTACCGGGGTATCTTGTGTTGTCAGCGCAAGGATACGAGCAAAGCACCAGACCTAAAACGACACCTTTAGAAGCTATGATTCAGTAGCCTACCGTACGTCCTGGAACCCGTCGGACATGATAGAGAGGGTGAAATCAGACTGTACGGTCCGACCTCAACCCCGTTCGAGAGCGGTTACATGTTTGATGGAATTTTCCTTAAGCAATGCTCAGTGAGAATCTATGATAAGTCATACCGCTGAGAGTGAGTCACGATGCTGCCATAAGGACTGTTGGTAAAACCCTAGATATCTCAACATGTTGGCTTATGGTGTTGTTCTAAGCGTCTCTAATATAAAAGGGTGACGTATGTATTCACATGCCAAGCAAACAAACATCCACACACTATATATATATATATATATATATATATATATATATATATAGACCCGTTGTACGTCCACAACTAACGAGAGCCCACCAACAAGCACGATTGAACCATTGAGCAACGGCAGGGCTTTCGCTACTTAGATGAGACCAGCATGTTTTTCTACAGTAGAGATAGACAGAAAAGGCTCGGTGCAGTATCCTTAGGAGAACCGGACTCGTAGAGGTCTCTCAAGTCCAAGGTTTTCTTGGAAAAAAGGTTTAAGTGCCCAATGATTGGCGAAATTCGGGTACCTCACATGGTTGCTTACGCACGGGTTGTGGGTGATTACTTCATCTTTATGCACGACAATGTCAGATCGCATACCACTGCCTTTGTTCGGAGAACCTCGCAGAGTTCGAACAACTTTAGTGTGATACCTAAACATTTAAGCAATAAAAACACACTAATTCTAACGCAATATTATATGTGTCCTTAAGCTGATTTAGTTATTTTTTAGTAATGCAAAAGTCGCTTTAAGTATGGCATTAGCATTGTGAGTGCCAAATATGTCTGAAGTCAAAGGTAATACAATTTTTCTTTAGTATATATTTACATTTGCTTACCGATGTTCAAATCTTGCTTTTCAGCATGCTGATTCTGTTGGGAACACTGGTTGGAGGCATTGCACAGTAAGTTTGATGATGATGCGTCTAAATCCCGGAAGCAACCACAAAGGCTGCGAGCATTTTTCCTAATATACAACGAGAGGGAGAGAGAGGGGGGAAAGCGAATTAGCGACAGTCACATTTGCTCTGAATGTTGCTATATATGTTTATCCTTTCGGATGCTTGTATACTGCAAATATTTGTAATATAAAGTTGTTCACACAATATCGTATAAGTTAGGTGTCGATGTTGCTGCGGTTCCTATGCCGGCTTTCGTAAGACGAGTCTGATTAGGTGAGTCTGCTATTAAATATGTATGTGTGTATTTAGTATTTCTGAACGACAATTGTAAAAAGGGCTTTACTGAAATTAGATTATTCATATTATTATCAACAGCCTTAATATTTCGAACCTTGAGACACCTTCCTTGACTCAGCCTACCTGCTCTTTACATATGGCCAACCGCCTTAGTAAGTTTGTAGCAGGCTTGTGGTGAACACCTTCTCGCCTATCAGCGGTACTTCCCTGATTTTAGTCCTCTTTTATATTACTACATAATTATACATATATACATATATACATGATTAATAAATTATCACAATATTTTCTATATATATATATATATATATATATATATATAATGTTGGTGCGTAAAGTGTATTGAGTTATTATTTGTATGTGGTTTCAATTTCAGTCTTACGAACAACGACACCTTACCAGCGTTTTCGCCCGACACCTTCTTTTTGTACCTGCTACCCCCGTGAGTATCGACCTGGTTGCCAGACGAACAAATGCATCTGTATGCATGCACACCAATGCTTATATTACACATAGTCACACGTATTCGCCCTATTCTATCTGTTCTTTTGACATCCCACTAGTTAGAATTTGCTTGCTACATTTTTCTTCATGGCTCAATATACTCGTATGTATATCGGCAGCATGCTAAAGGCTTGCGGCTCTTACACTATAAGCCACGAATTTGATACCGACATAAGGCATAGTGGGTAGACGCGAAGGATCTAGCATTTCCTTATAAAGTATATGCATGCATTTGTTTTCACACACAAATGTGTGATCTTGGTGTGTCAATTTGAGTCTCATAAACAACACACTACCCGCATTTTGCTCAGTGAATATATTAGAGACCATAAGTGCTAAGATGTGCAGAATCCCTTAATAGCAAAACTGAATGCGCAGACAACATTTTTAGACAACTCGACTTGACTTTTCTGTTACCGTAAAATGAATTTGATTTGTTTATCCAAACATGCAATAATAATGGTAATAATAAGCAGATAGTGGTTTAAAAGAGGAGTGTCACTGAATAATTGTAGTATCCGTGCATTAAGAGGCACTATTCACTTGAAACTGCGCTCGTCTCGTGTAAAAGACATGATCTCTATCTCCACTTTATTCGGAACGAAGGGTATAATGTGTAAGCGTCCAGGCGGATTAAGGGTCTACTAAAGCCGAGGCTCACATGCCGTTGGCAAGGCTCCTCGATGACCTGTCTTCAGCGAAGTCGACCACGCTGGTTGTGTACTTCCGACTAGCTGGTTGAGCTCTCAGTTACCGTGAATTTCTCTTTTATTTCTGAAACCTCTCCTGCTTCATGACGCCTTTGTTAACCCTGGCCTGTTAGGGCCCCAGCAAAGATGCCAACGCCTGTGCCTTATCTGTATTGAGAGCGTCGTCCAGCGTAAGCAGATGCTACAGTACTGTTTCTTGTGTCGCCTTTACTAAAAGCTTAACCTTTCAACGTCTCCCTACCGAGATCGCACGGACATTGCCCATCAAACGGTGCCGCCTTATGTTGCACTTAGCAGGACAGTAATAACAAATAATAGAAGCTATTGTAACTACAGCGTTGTTAGGGCTCCGACTTTTTTATATCTCGTGCACGCAAGAATATTTTCCTACAAACTTGCTACGCATTTATATCTATATTATACGACAAACGCTTTCCAAGCCATTACGAGGATTGCCGGGTCCCAATTGCTGGAGCTTTCTCGAATCTTCCAATCTAATAGTAAGAAGCGCCAAACAGCGCGCCGACGAGCGTCTATAGGCGAGATAAGACACTGATTGAAACGGAAGCTGAAATGTTCTCCACGAGCGACAAAATGTAGTCTTTTGCTCCAATTCGGAAAATTGCTAGTTCTAGCACTGCACGCCTAACAGCCCAGTTTGGCGAATATATTCGTCAAACACGAGATGGCAAACCTTCCGTTGGCCGCGCTATTCACACACTGCCATTCAGCCAACGAGGTCTGAGATTGAGTTCAGATTTTAGCAGGCGGGCCCTTATACGAAGTTGCAGCGTGCGACGGCCCCTAAAATAGTGCTTCCATGCCAAGAATAGCCGTCGCCAGCAACGAACACTCGGAATCCTCTTTTCAACGCGTATCATCATCGACACATGGGTCGTGGACGGATTGCCAAGAGCAGATCGACTAGCACCATACTAAGGGTCGGTCGGCGAATGGCCTAGGGTTTCTAGATCCTATATTCCACTACGCCATGTTTCTGTGTACTGGAACGTGTATATTTCTACACGTTGCACATCTAGCGGGAGGAACGCGTAATGTCTTGGCAGGCTGCTCACAGCTTGACTTACGATGTCGGATTCTAGTCACTATTCCCCCCTAAACGCCGGCACTCAACTAGTAGGGGTGCAGTCAATTTGCTTGCGCCTCTTTCAAGCCGACAATACAAGCATGAAAATTATTGGATGTCACACGAAATATCGTTTGGCATTTCGTTGGGCACATACAGTCAGACCATGATACGTTTGCGCACGGTTACGACATTCATTAGGTAACACTCGCAATGTTACTGCTACAAGTGCACATACAGACCTTTGTTTGTTAATGCGCGTACAGTAGCATGGTACTGTACGCATATTAACAAACAAAGATCTGCAAACTTTTGATTCTTAAAGCAGTCTTGCTCTATTGATTAATTTGTCCAAGCAAACAGTTCCGACTGTAACTGTTCGTTTGTGCTAGCCCAAGCAAACAGATAATATAACTTGTGCTCATGTTTCATTGCAGCATTGTACTCGAGTCTTCATACTCTCTGTATGACGGGGCGTTCTTTTCGAATATTGGCACGATACTTCTCTACGCCGTCGTGGTGAGTGCAACGCTAAGTTAACAACAGTTAGATACGTTGTAGGTAAGCATATCGTCCGTCTCCGACGTCTGTACACATGCACGTATGCCAAATGCGATACGACAATGTTGAGAGAGATCGCACAGCATCGATCGTCTGCTTTCAAACTGCTTGTCTTAACCTGGTGATCGACTGCATACACGTTCGATGTCTTTGTATACGTTATTTTTATTCTAGCTGTGGTAAATATTCCCGCTAAATCGCGATAAATACTACATAGAAATTTACCCTAAAATTGCGGAAGGTGGTAATATATTTAGGTATATTGCGTCTTAAATACATACTTTGCAATTCTCTATTTACAATAAATGTACTTTGCCCCTAGACTTGCACTCTCTATGTGAGTTTTTGACATAATAAGAGTCGTGGTGGGTAGCGGCGAGTCTGATACTGCACAAGTAAGTACATTATCCCTGTGCAGGAACTGGCTTTCAATGGTGGGAAGCAAGCAGAGGAGTTAGCTGACGCAACGGTAATTATATATACCGAACTAATAGTCGTTCTACTAGCAGGAGCCAGACTTAACGTGCATCAAACGAACTGCTGGCTCGCATTGGAGCAAGGGAAAAATCGCATGGTAGGCGCCTTTGGAGACTGAAATGCGTACTTGAACACAGCCTGTCATCTTGTATGGGGTCACGTGCATCCTAGCAAGATTTATGGTTCTTCAGGCTGTACGTGTAAGGAAATACTCAGGCAAATGAAAAGGCCTTCAAACGAACGCAGATCAGTAAAGAGATCGCGCTCGTGGGGATCACGCTGGAGTGGTCTGACAGCAAGAGGAAGGCGGAAGTCGCAAACAATTTGACTCTACTTTTCTAACAAAAGAAGTTACGGAGAGCGCGGTACCAGGCAAAAAAAACACAGAAGGCATCAATGCCTTGGCCTTAGCAACAAGTCTAGAGTGGTTTCGTTGACAGTTGGCGACCGTCGAAGTGCTTCTAGCCACACCCTTCGTCTTAGCTTACGTGAGTTGCGTATCAGTAGTAAAAATGTAGGCCAAACCACCGCAAAGGTAACATTATCATGTGGCCCAGAGGCAAGCAGCTCTGTCTCACCAACGCGGACGTTAGCACCGAGGAAAGCCAGAGCAGGTTAATTCATTTTGAAGTACTGAGCCCATATGGCAGAACGCCTTCGAAATAGGCTCGCCTGTAATTAAGTCTGTTGACTACGGGATATATCTGGGTGACGTTTGTGCAAGAAACCGGTCGAATTGAAGAGATGGTGGCACCACAGGGATAGCTATAAACTGGAAACAACCAAGTAGCTTCGGTTACCTTATATTTTACATGTGAGGCTAAGGACTTCAGGGCAGCACCAGAGATGTATATTTATTAAATGTGGCAGACCACTGTTACGGTGGTAACGCTCAGGTGTGCTGTCGGTAGAACGTAGAAATAGTAAAGGCATTTTAATTAGGTCATAAGCGCTTGGTTGTTTAAAAGCGCAATCCGTAGAAGTTGTCGCAAATAAGTAATTGTTTTTTTTGGAAGTTAGTTTCGACCACGCAAAAATCGAAGGAATACACGGCATTAAGCATGTCGTCGCTTTTCAATGATTATCAATGGAGCACTCAACAAATAGGGAGTACGCTGAAGTATGACAGTAGAAACATATTATTCGAGTCTATCTTATAGTAGTATCGCCAGTATTATTTTCGAGACAGTGCCAACAAATAGAATACGACAGACACATGGCTTGCTAGAGCCATCGGGTATTCACATCTCAAGCGTATAGGTACGGAGCGCTCTAGCAACAATCCCAAAACGCACGGAAGCGGGTATCCTTCTATACCAGGTATCATTTTGAAAGATCTTGAAGAATACAGGCTACTCAACAGGGTTTGGTTGACTGGGGAGATAATATATTGAGTATTAAAAAACAAATGCGGTCAAAGACCATCTACCGACATACCGATCATGAACGGTACCGAATTTACGCTTGTACGCAGAAATGGCCAAGAGAGAAGGTATCCTTGATCTTACTAGTTCCGTCAAACTATCGAGAGCAGAGGACTGTCGAATGCTACGTGCGTTTCTTGACTGGTCAACTGCTATTTTACTGCGTAGATAAAGATAAACTGTAAAAGATCCTTAAGTGTCAACGGCTAGAAAAAATTGACGCACGGTGTCGACGCCTGAGATATTATAATGTACAGACAAATATGGACCTCCGCCAGGGGTGTACATCCGATCATCTACGTGCTCTACAAAAACTGCACTGGTAACTACTTTTATGCACAGTAGAGCCGGGGTTTGAATGCGCTTCTTAAGAAACCACGGGAAAGTTAGGGAGTGAAAACAGTTTTCAGTTCCAGCTTTGTTCGCGTACGGCATTGTTCTTTTGGCCGCAGTTACGGCAAATTGAAGATACATTTAGACATAAGCTTTTAGAGTAAGAAGAAAATAAGTCTGACTTACAAAAAGTGCTCTCAAACAAACCCTTGAGATCATCGGCCATGATGTACTACTTAAATGACGCGCACAATAGGTGCAATCTATCTCTTACGCACCGTCTGAGTCTCAACAAAACAGACTCTTGCGCTGGTCTCTTGTAATTGTTATTAGATTTTAATGCTTTAATTGTATAAGTCGCGATGCGATATGCCTTATTCTGCAAATCTAGCTAGTAGCCATTAGCCTACCAATATTAGTAACCACATATAAGAGCGCATCAGCTACCGAACTCCAAATCTTGAGCACCCGTCACTCTAGGGTTTGCGAGCTGACTTGAGCTTTTGTGAGTATTGGGTATATCGCAGCTCTTCTCCGCGCCCTAGCTCTTTTTTGGGTCAACGGAATTGCAATGTCCGCCGGGACAAGGGCGTGACCTGTTTTAAATGCGAATATACCTGCACGCAGAATATAGATCTTTGCAACTGGCAGAAGCCCGTGGGTGACCAACAGGTCCCCTAGAGAATCACTCCGGCGTCTAGGGATTATTGCCCGTAATGCGTCATTTTGTATGACCTTCGCTCTATGGAGAATGCCATGATTCCCAGTCCCTACAGGAGAATTTTGTAGCCAACGATGGGTACACAGTGAATTGTAGGCAATCAACAGGCCTGTAATAGGCAACCCGAGCTGTTTCATGCGTTGTAAGGCTGAAATGACCGCATAACATTTAAGAGCTATATAGTCAAAGTGCGGTTGCCACGATAGCTTATCATGAAAAGTCACCCCCAGACACTGGACTAGACAGGAGTGGTTCATCACGTGTTGGAAGGACGTTGGCAGGCAAATTAGCCTCCTAGCCTGACAAAACAATATGCCACTTGTTTTGCTTGTGTTAACGGCTAAGCCAAACTCATTAAGCGTTTTTACAACGTGATCCGTCAGGGTAAGAGACTTACTTACGCCGTCCTAATGTCACGTAGATCGATAGGTGTAGAATCTTGTTGTTTTGTAAGTTCGGCTAAGTAAATTTAGCAAAACAGCGTTTTGTGAATGGTTTCCTAGGTAAAGCTCTACTCAATACGGGCGTTCTGAGAATTCAGGAATAGCTAGTGATCGAGCTGCGCGCGGTTAGGGGTACACTTAAACATTCTACGGCAGCTGATGTCACATACCTATCTGTTGCTAGTTGAGCCAAGCGGACTTCCCCCGTGATAACCTTGCCTGGTTTTAGAACCTCATACAGAGACTCGTCTTGACCATGACACTTCTTACACATTGAATCCAGACGCATCGTCTCGCAGCTATATATTACAGAAAACCTGTTAGGTGACTCGTTTTCTGTTCGTCGGTAAACCGGTGGTTCGCCCCCATACGAGATCATACAACGTAGGCTGAAGGCTTTCGTTTAGCTCACTCGAACAGTCGGATTTCCTCTAGCCTAGCATATTCACGCCTGTGCTCATAGCATAGCTTTTTGTAAGCTCTCCTACTACTGAGATAGTCAAGCCTGCGGGTGGCTAGCAGCTGCGGTGGTGTTTTTACCCTCATTTAGGGCGACAGACAGAACAGCCCACGCAAGGCAAGAGGAGAAAAAACACTGTCGTGGTTTCCTCTGCCCTGGTCTCTTCCACCTGACTGCACTTCTCCTAGTTCTCTCTAGCAGTTCACAGCAAGTGTCCGCATCACCGCCCACTTCAAGGCAAACAGCCGCTAAAAGTAAAAGCTCTACATGCCTCGTTGCAATCACGGTAGATTATGGCATGTTGTGTTTTAACCGTGTGTTAATCTGGTTGATTGAGGCTCTATCTGGTTGACTAAATTAAGTTTAAAAAGCACTTCATCTAAGAATACTAGCGATAGGTAAATTTGTAGCCTAGCCGGGCGTGTCTTCGGGCGTTGCCGCCACGTTGCTGTCGCGCAGAAAGCGCTTTTTCGGAATTTTCAACACTATATAATTTATATCGAATTCACCTCAATTCTGCTATTATGAGTTCTGCTGGCTGTTGTAACTACACATTATGTCGAAATCTCAGGTATCGCCATCAAAATATGTTAAAATTCATTCTATTACAAAGCAGTTCGACTGATATACTTTTTACCTAGGATTCTGACGATTGGTTGTAAAGGGGCAAACATCTTTTACATGGGAATTATGATATCAGTTATTATTGTCATATTGTTATAATTGTATCGTGTTTTGGCTAGTTCTGTTTGTTGAAATAGACCTCTGATCCCTAAAAACAATTATCTAGGATCATAGTAGGTTCATATCTGCCGCGTCCTTAATGCATCATGAGCAGGCTCTTGCACTGCAATCGGCAAACAAACGGCATCGAAGAGTTCCAACTTCTGGCAACAAATGTTGCTCTTTAGTAGGCTGGCGTGATGCATGGCTTAGAAGTGCAACAGGGGCGTGACTTTGAATTTATTCCATAAGCAAGTTCTCCACCGCGAGTTGAAGGAATCGTGCACACTTTTTTCTTCTGCCAGTGAAAATAGTATCGTTGCAATTGTGCTCTAAAGGTAGATTGATAAAGATATATATATATATATATATATATATATATATATATATATATACATAAATATATTATATATATATATATATATATATATATATATATATATATATATATATATATATATATATATATATATATATATACATAAATATATTTATATATATAATGTCACTGGACGGTCTGAAATTTTACACTTGCGCGACCTGCTTGAATTCACATGACACTTTTTTGCTACTTCTAATCGATGTCTATCTTCGGCGCTGTAATCGGCATGAGCTTTTTGAAATTTACACAGGCGATGCAACGAACTCTTTGATCCACCTAAAGTTGGTAGAAATTCATTCAGCAACTACACAATAAGTTACGATGCTGTTGGAGACGAACAGTGCTTTTTTGCTCGTTCGAAGAGTGGAACGCAAAATAAGCGTTTTTCAAATTGAAATCAGAGCGCTTGGCGCTGAGCGGTAAGCCCCAAGAATGGCTCCATCGCGCTTAAATCTGCTAGATCTCTCCTACACGTACAGATCAATCCTTCAATTATTTAGCTGCTGTTTATGGGTATGATGTTCTTACTGAATGATGCACATTTTTCTCTCAATTTCTGTTCTAACAGGAACTTCTCTACCCGGGCAATATACATTTAGAAAATACTTGTTTTTATATAATCAAGACGATCATATGCCGTGTATGCTATCGATTGGAAAGCGAGGGTTGTTGGCTTAGCTTAACATGTCAAAGGTTCTGTTGCAAACTCGGCTATAGTTTTTGTCATTTATTTATGGAAACTCCATCCATCACTTTACCATCAGTAACACAATGATTGCTACTAGAATAAAAAAAACGTGCGGTTAACTTTTTAATCCTAGTACTAGTCCTAAACTGTGCACAAAATATTGGAACTTGTGGGATCATCCTTGCCGCCTCTGTCTGCTGTGGTGTTCAGTTGGGCGCATGTACAGTTTGCTTCAATATATTAGGTAGCTCACTACATCTTTGCCCTGTTACATACGCCTAGCAGCTTCGAAATTTACGTGAAAACGGCTTCTCGAGTTAACTGCGTATATTGAATCCAAACTATTGTTATCTAAAACAGGCAAATATTTTCTACTCTATTCAAACACTGCAGTACACACTAATAGTTGCTGGTATTTGTTTTTCTTGCGTACAAATATAATGATGCTTGGTTGATAATCACCCGGATTTTTTCAAATAACAAAAGTCAATTGGGTGGGATTTTTTTCATCTGACGGCTCTTTGTGGCTGACTCTGCGATTGGCTTTGGTCACCAGTGTCGGCCTACCGAACGAAGACGAGCATAATGACTATCTAGAAGGTTGAGAGTTTGAGTTGGGCCTAGTTTGTGTTCGACGCATTGTGGCTGCTTTGTACAGCAACTGGTTGCAATAGAAAAAGCGTCCCATACATGTTTTCACACTTTTGCAGTCAGAAAGAGACCCATAGTCGTCGACTGCATAAGATGTGAGTCAAGCATAGAAACATGCATTTTTCAATAGTCTAACCTGTCAAGAAAAAATAAATAAACTGAGATTCCCTTACATTAGCAAAATAGGAGGTTCGTTGGCTCAGTGGTTTTTGAATCTAGAGTGTACTAAAAGCGCCATTTAGTCCCAAGGCGTATACTTCTTTGGGCGGTCGATGCGCGCACTTGAGATACCAAGCTCAGTAACAACAAACAAAACAGACGTAAATGTTTTTTGGCAGGTTTTCAATGACGACAAATTCGTCTAGGAAACATTAGGTTGAATTCCACAACTTTAAGCCAATATACAAGGGCCTTCTAATAGCATTATCGAAGGCTAATGCAATCGCTAGTCCCAGGATGTGAAAACACGAACGCGAACATAATATTTCAATATATATATATATATATATATATATATATATAGTTTCCAACATATCAAAGCGAGGGAAAACACATGACTTTCCTTTTTAAATCGATGAAGTCCCCCTGACCATCGGCACTAATACACGTCTCGAGCAGGTAATTAGGCGGGGCTAGCTGAGATCCGCCGAGGGCTTTGTCCCCATCGATTCCTGCCATGGCCGGCTTGCGAGTGTGACACGTCCAACTTTGCAGCATGCCGACGCAATCCGACGACGTAGCTTAGCAAAGTTCGACAAAGTCATCAAGTACACGATTTGTGACTTTCGATCGATCTCTGGTTGTCTGCACCAGCCGGCGAAAATCCGACCGCGCTGCAGAACCAGAGCAGAACTGTCTATGCTGGCTGGAAGAGCATACGTGACAATTCTGAGTTCACAACTTGTTTGCCTCGTTCAAGTCCAGTGACAAAAGTAACTTCCTGCAATGGCCTACGGTCTACTGCAGTATTCTACTTTGTCTATTTAGCCGGGGACACAGATACATTTTAAATAGCTAAACGTAAAATGCTATTTATATATTCTACTGTCATTATTTTTGTTTTTTTAATTTTATTTTTGTAGCAATATTTTTCCACGATCGAAGTGAAACTTTTATTCAATTATATATATGTATATATATATACATACGCATAAATCTGCTACTATTAGTACGAGTACTGCAACTTTGTCCGCAGGCGAACTTTTTCTATTCGAGCCTGTTTTTTTTTTGTTCGTATCAATAACAGTGCCCCGCTCATATCGGCGGGCATTGCACTATATAGGTAGACGGGCTTCATCATGATTTCTTTAGGTCGCTAACGACCATAAGGTAGATGACTTTGCGTGACACGAGCATCGGCAACGGGTTCTTCTGCTACGAGTGAGGTCGCCCCGCTGAGTCTGGCGACAAGCTTAGCCATATTTAGCCCTCTTCTCCTCTCTCTTTTCCCTGCTCTCTCTCTCTTTCTTTCTTGCATTCCATATCCCTATCTGCCTGCCTGCCTGCCTATGCTTCAGCGAGTTCAGCGAACGCCGCCGTGGGTGGATTTGTTGCTTGTGTTCCGTTCAAAACTTCATTATTTATGGTATGGTAGCGACCGCAGCGCGGAAACTTTACTCTGCTGTACTTCTACACAAGTGAGCTCTTCACGTCACGCTCCTCGTTGCGGTAAAAGCAGAAGTAGACGAAGCATACGCACGCGTCCACACAAGACTAAAAGGTCAGGCTGTGCCAGCTCGAGCAACGGCGACGACGCGTGCAGGCGGCGTCAAACCTCCATCATCTCGACCACCACCACCCCCGCGTGCTGCAATCAACAACAGTTTGTCGTCGGGCCCCGCAACTGCGCCTCTTCAGCCATTACCCTCGATAATAACCATTGTGCAGGCGTTCTGGCTACTGGAAGTGTAGCTCTGGTTTTCTGTTGGTGTCGTCGCTGTTGTTGTTGTCGTTGTTGTTGTTGTTGTTGTTGTTGTTGTTGTTGTTGTTGTTGTTGTCGTTGTTGTTGTTGCTGTTGTTGTTGTTGTTGTTGTTGTTTCTGTTACCGCAGCTTTGTCTCTGCGGAATTAGACTGAGCAGCAACGTTTTGTTTACGAGCTGCTCGACCGGCTTACCGGCGGTAGCTCATTACGGTGTGCGTGGCGCGACGGCAAAAGATCAGCATTACCTATCACCCCCCCCCCACGTCAGCGCTCGACCAAGTCCTGGAACGGCTCGTGTTGGCAGCCTCTCTATCATTGTTTCTGTCCTCTTTTTGTTTATACTTTATTTTCAGTTACCTGTATGCTTTCATTGCCAATAACGAGGAATAAGTGTGTTGCCGAAGCGCTTTGTCGAAGCGCTTTCGAAGCTTCCCCGAAGTGCTTACTAAAATACGGCAAAACACTAGTATAGCCTGATCTGTTAATAGGTTATTGTCGGTCGGCTTTGTCTGCCGATGCAGATCATTAGCGTTCGCCCTCTGTCTCTATCGTTACTTAGTGTTAGTATTTTATGCAAATCGTTTGGGTGATTTCAGAGCATAATCTATATTATGTAGATTGTATGAGTTGTTTTTGTTACCGATAATGCTCTGATGTGTTTCACTTAGCTTAGTTCGGTAATTCTGGATTTGCACGAAACAAACAAATTGCGACTCTAGAAGTTTTCTCCGACTGTTGCTTCAACTCGCAAGCGTCGCCTCAGTACCGAACCCGGCCGGGACTGCAATAATTGGGTGGGTCGTGTTGCCTTATCGCGTCAATCCCTACATCAGCATCAATTAATACTGTCTATAGGCGCAATCGGTGTGCATTTATCTGTACTCAATATACCAGAGCGTAAGCGGGCTGAAAACAAGGAGTAACGGCAAATAGTGTGCACGTGTAAGGGTTGCGCTAAAACTAAATATAAATGCAGGATAAATAAAATAGAACGTATCTCGGGATAATAAAAATGCTGTTGGCATAAATAACAAAAATATAAAAAGGAAGTCCTCGTAAGAAAAGGGTATGAAAAGGAAGTTGCGATGAAAATACTGCGATGACTAAAAAAATAGGCGGAAACTATTACACCAATTTTATATCTTTAGCAGGTCTTTAAGAACCAAGTGCAGAAGGTGTTAGAATTAAATGATAAAACTAGAGAATGACAACCCAGGTTTAGGAAGAAAACAATTTGGACGATTATTAGCATATTGGTTATTTTATTTATTCAAATAGCAAAAATATCAACGATATGGGAACAATGTTGGTACTGCTTTTCTAGAATCTAAAATTACCTACAGTATGGTCACTAAAGTTACTTTATATAAGTTTATAGTGGAAGAAAGATTCTATGCAAGTTCGCTGGCGTCATTAGGATACATTTATAGAGACGCAGTATGAGTAAATGAGAAGAAGGGATGCTCGAATGAATATGGTGTTGCTAAAGGAGCAAGATAGGAGTGCTTCTTATCACCGGTCGTTTCTTGTAATATATGTAGAAAGCATTGCTCGAAAGATTAATATTACAGAGTTAGGGGTAGCAGGTTGGGAAGGGGGAACACTTACCGGAATTTCTCTCGTGTGCTTTGCAGATGATATGCTGGCTTTGGGAAAACATCTAGGGGACGTTCAAGCGATGCTTAATGCCTGTAAGGAGGCAGCAGATAAAAAAGATGTAGTGTTTAACGAAAAAAAGAACACTAATATATTAGTACTTTCGGGAGTACTATTGGAGCGGAAGGGAAAGTGACGGGGGAGAGACTTAGGATATCTAAGTCAGTATAAACATTCAGAATACATATTTAGTAATTATATTGTCGAAAACTGGCTGAGAGAAAAAGAAGTGTTAGAGATCTAGAAAGCAGACAAGGGAGGGATTTCTTTAGGTGTAAATATTTGTGGTGATTCAATTGATTTAGGGTTACTAGGGACACTTTGAAGGCAAGGCTGTACCTGGGCTGACGTTTGCAGATACTTGTACATGGCTCGGGCTCATAGAGGAAATAAACAAGGATTAGGGATTAGAACAGGGAAAAGTAATTAGGTTTTCATTGGGGCACCGATTTAATTGTAATGAAGAGTTTCCTGACGAAGAGGGTGTGTCCGAATTGATCGAAAGAGAAATACAAAGTGAGCTGATAAGTTTAGGAAGCACAAATGCTTAAAAGGCACTCGGAGTATATGGAAACATAGGATATGATGGAGAAATTTGTGGCAAGACAGAGAAGCCTCAGCAGTCAACAATGGACAGACACTAATGCACCCAGTGATCTAATTAAACGTAGAGTAAGGAGAGCATACATGCATAGGTCGCGGATAGACCACTTAAAAAGAAAACTAGTCTAAAGAGTATAATTCGTACTAGAAGATTAAGGCAATCGTGGGGGGATAGTTATACGGTAATCCAGAGGCAGCGGGCTATTAGCGGTTATTAGAGCAGGCGTGTTAGACGAAAGGGTGCAGTGGGCATAGTATAAGGAATTAGAAAGAAGGGTTTGTCAAATGTGCAGAAAGAGACGGAAATAGATATGTCGTTTAGTTACAGAGTGTAAAACATTAGGTAGAACTAAGGATTTAAAAGTACGGAAAGCGTTAACATTAGGAATGGGTGCAGAAAGCAAGAGGTTGAAAATTTAAAGAAGAGGCTATCCCGATGGCAGGTGCTTAACATATAAATAAGACAAATGTGAAAGTGTAGACATTACATTAAACAGACATAACGTTAATATGAAGCCATTGTTATAGCTTCCAAGCATATTACATATGCTTTGTTTAAGCAACGGCTTCTATTAATAAATAACTTTTCGCTTTTTAGTTGCGTTCTCGTAAAAACTTCGATGTTTACCTTGTATAGGGCTTCTTGTGTGTACGCTGGTGTGTAAGCTTGTGCTGAACTTTCCGAATGTTTACATCCTGTTGATCAAGGGGAGTTAAACTTTCTGAGCGCTATCCAGAAGGGGCCCCACAGCTAGATTAAAGTATTTTGCACGGTTATCGCTTTTGCGCGACACTTATGAATTGTTATTACCGTAACGATTTTTTTACACGACTTTAGGCCATTCAGTATACGACTATACCAGACGTGCGCTTCAAAGATGTTCAACTGGTTTACTTGACACGAGACATGCTCTCTCAATCTATCTATTTTTTATAAACATATGCTCTTGTCTCACCATGTACGGCTGTGTATGCCTCGACTGAATATTCTTTATACTACAGTGTCGAAAATGTGTTTATGATTTTTATGTAGAAAAAAGCTTCAGTTGAATCTCGACTGAATAGTTTATATACTACAGCAAAAAGTTTATGTAATTTGCTTGTAGAAAAAACCTTGAATATTCCCATCTCTCATAAAAAGAATCCCGTCGCACAGGAGCATGGAATTGTATGCAATCAAAAATCCCTCAATAGGGACTCCTAACTGTTGCATGCGTCGTATTACCGCAATCACGGCATAGTATTTGGGTACGATATAGCCTAAGTGTCAATTAAAATTCGCATGTAGAGTTATATCTAGAAATTTGTCCGCGTGAGTGTGGTGCGCCACATGTGTCCCTAGCTGAAGCGAATTAGACAGGCTCAAATTGATATCGCTAGCATAGGCTGTTGTTTTACCGAGTTTGTCTGGCCTAATTTTCAGTATTATATAGTTCAGTATCTAGAATATATATGTATATCAGATTAAAAACATAAAAATCCTGGATTTGACTTCTGCCCGACCTTATTTAATTTGCCAGTCCTGACACCATGGAACCTTCCAACAAAGTAGGATTTGAACCAATTAACGGAGGATGTCTTACAGCCCAGATAAGTCAGCAAAAATGACGATTAAGGCAATTAAAAGCCGCTGCAACAGGGGAGCACTAAAATATGGGTAAATACAACGGTGTCGACCACATGCTGGTGAAGTTGTGCCAGGACCCTATCCGTCCAGTCGTGGTTGTACTATATTTTCAACAATCTTCAAAACGTGGTCTCCCGCAGAGATCGGATGATGACCAAATAAGGGAGCTCTGAACAAGACTACCGAAAGCTTTGTCGCATCGCAACTCTCTTGTGAACGTCCATAACCGCATACAGTCATTTTTAAGAGCACTGAACGCACATTTTTAATGAGCACACGCTGTTCTAGTTTCAAGCTAACCTAGTCTACGGTATCTACGGTACAGCTTGTTAACACTGCGCTTTAAACTGCGGAGAGCAGCAGAGAACGAAATTTCCCGTCCGAGCACCCAAAACAGCTGCCCGATATGTTATAGCAAAAGGTGTGTCATACAGAAAGCGCAACTTGGCTCGCAAGCGCCTCAAATGCCGAATCTGCATTAGGGCCTCATTGACATTTTGGATGAAATTTATAACAGCAGTTATTCTGTCTTTTTTCTCCTATATAGTTGTGCAAAATCTACGTTTGCGGGAGAACCAGTCAGCGCACAAAGGAACCGATCATACCGGCGTGTTTGGCGGAAAATTCTGCACAATAAAGTATACATCACTAGCTTGCGTAGCAAAAAGCGAATAGCCAGATTAAGGAAAGTCATAAAAAGTCAAAATGTTACGTTAACGCTTTTTTGTGCAACATCGTAATTTTTTCCATTACGACCAAAAATGCACGTCCAAAAGACTACTCTCAGGCAATAGCAGATTTAATGCCCACTACATTCGTTACGCTGCGTTACGTAGTTGCCAAGTGACTAAGCTTTTTCGACAGTCATAGTTGTTATGTTTCACGTTGAAGTTTTCACGTCCAGAACCGTAGCATTTTGCCAAAACGTTTCCGCCCCCTCTTTCCATTATAAAAAATTATTCTCTTGCTGAGTTCTACCAAACCTCAAAATCTGTACCTAACTTTCTCATACACCCTATGCAAGTATGCATGCTTTCGCTTTCGATATGACTGTCGAAAAAGCTTAGTTACTTGGCAACTACGTAACGCAGCACCATCACTTTGGTACGAATGTAGTGGGCATTAAATCTGCTATTGCCTGAGGGTAGTCTTTTGGACGTGCATTTTTGGTCGTAATGGAAAAAATTACGATGTTTCACAAAAAAGCGTTAACGTAACATTTTGACTTTTTATGACTTTCCTTAATCTGGCTATTCGCTTTTTGCTACGCAAGCTAGTAATGTATACTTTATTGTGCAGAATTTTCCGCCAAACACGCCGGTATGATCGGTTCCTTTGTGCGCTGACTGGTTCTCCCGCAAACGTAGATTTTGCACAACTATGTTGGAGAAAAAAGACATAATAACTGATTTTATAAATTTCATCCTCACTCCTAAACAAAACGTTTTCCCGGCTTCCACCCATTGGCAAAAATGATTTTCTCACCGAGTTTGACCATACCCTAGCGTTTTGGACACACAAATAGGAACACCCTGTATATATATATATATATATATATATATATATATATATATATATTATTATTATTTCGTTTTTCACAATCTATATTTGTCTGTGCCTCCGCTGAATTGAAAATAGGAACAACCACAAACAGTCGATTGTGGCACTTGCAATATCACGAAATTAACATTTGGTTTCTCGCACAAGTAGTTCGTACTGCTGCTGCCTGGAAAGCGGTGTCAGCAAATTCCTAAAACACGCGTTGTGATACGACCGACCGACCTACTGTTACTATCGAACGTTAATAATCACAACAAGCAACTAATAATAACGCAAACAACAACAACAACAACGACAACAAACTGCAAGGACACAAACGCTCCGATTCGATCGTCACGACGAGCTGATTCAGAGGGTAGAAGTGGAAGCCCACAGAAATGGATTGTCCTTATTTCTCTATCGGGCAAACGACACGACCCACACACAGCGTCGACATCTTGCCTACTCCTGCGCATAACTCCTCTAGACTCTGTCGTCACGATTCGGGTGGCCGCGTGAAAGCGTCGCGCGAAACATTCCTTTGTACTTCCGGTCTCTTTCGCTCTCTTCCCACCAAGTTTTGACTGTCTTTGAGCGCTTATTCTGCGCTTGTGCAGAAGAAACGCTCAACTACTGCATTTGTTCGTCTGCTTCGCTTTGCCTCAGTTCACAGCCACTCATCTATTTTCATTTTCTCCTCTTTCTCCTGCTGCTGCTTCTCTTCGTGTTTTTTCTCATTCCCCTTCTTGTCCTTCTTGTTGCGTCCGACTCTTCATTTCTTCTTTCCTCTCTCCTTGTTGTATTTTTGGCCCTTTGCCAGAAATCTGTCCTGCCCCTCCACCTTTTCCTTGGACTCGCCGTTCCTGTCTTTCGTTCTTTTCACCCTTTGTTATTGTTGCCGGCGATACCAAAACAAGTTTGTTGTTGTTATTGATATTGCTGTTGTTGCCGACAACAATAACAACAAAGGAGATACAATATCATCGTTGTTGTTACTGTCGCTGTACGCATTGGCATTGTCGTTGCCCCCTTTGTGTTTGCTTGCAACTACCCCACCCCCTCCCGCTGCAGACCCTCCACAGGCTGAGATGCCAGTTACCTAAACTAACTACTAAAACGACTACTGCTTTCACCACCACCACCACGACCACATTTTCAAAGCTGACTTTGATCCAACAGCGCAGCTGACGTGCGAGTATATTCTTGAATGACCTGTCACTCTCTCGTTCTTTGGTGCACCCTTGTGCGTGGTGCTCGGCGTCTATGTACAGATGTCAAACTGTAGCCAAAGTAAAATATTTGCGCCCCGTGCCCCCGTCCGCCACTGCCACGTTCAACTGTCGCAACATTCTACTCGGTGTTACTTTAAACTTTTTCGGGCTAACCCTCTGCCAAGATTTAACGTCCACGGGACTGCTTTTACATTGCTTCGTAGGACGGACCCCATAAATACATAGGATATGCAATGGTGGGGCTCGAACACGTGCACCTATGTGTCCTCTCCGGTCGCGAAGCGCACGCGAAGACACCCACCCCACGCCACCGGGCTTGACAGAACTACTACTCCTTTGGTACTGTTGTTGTTGCTGTTATTGTTATTGCCGTTGGTGTTGAGGTTGCAGTTTTGGTTGTTAGTATATTGTATTTGGCGCTGACCACTCGCTTTTCAAAGCGGCACCGTTGGCACTTTTCGCGGCATAATCAGCCCAATACGACGAGAGCAAGTTACAGAGTGACTCGTAGCACGTCTCACATCATTAGTATTACATTAATGAACAAACTAAGTTTAACTTACAAACGCTCCCCTCGGCACGTACGGTAGCTACAACAACGGCAATTGTGACCTCTCGTCGTCACAATCTGTCTGGCCCTGTAAAGATCTGGCCCTGTCGTGCTACGTGGGCTCAATCACAGATTTTAAACATCTGATTGCTTCCATAGGCCCAGAAGGTACATCGGAGGTGATCGAACGGGCTTCGCGTACGAGCCTGGACGAATTTGAGGCGCGATGGGAGGCTCTGCCGGTTTCCCCAACGCAAGAGTCTCTCGACCGCATTGTCGTGGAGCTGAAACAGGCCTCTCTTCTGTCTCAGGCGCAAACCACGGCTGACAAGGCTAGATTACGAGCTTGTTTCGATCCGATGAGTGGCAAGTGGCTTCAGGCCCTCCCCTCGCCGCAACTAGGTACGATGCTGGACAATAACACACTCCGCATCGTGTCTGGTCTGCGGCTGGGGGAGACGGTCTGTGCCGCTCATCTTTGCAACCGGTGCCGATCCCCCGTAACAACAGCAGGGGAACACGCTCTATCGTGCCGATACAGCGCCGGCCGCCACCCACGGCACTATGCAATAAACGACGTCGTCTGTCGTGCACTGCATAGTGCACAGGTGCCGGCTGTGAAAGAGCCACCCGGCCTTAGCGCCAATAGTGGGTTACGACCGGACGGCAAAACACTAACCCCTTGGGAAAGAGGTCGCCTACTTGTATGGGACGTTACCGTGTCGTGTACATTGGCCAGGAGCTACGTCGCTCGAACAAGCCAGAAAGCTGGTGCCTCTGCTTGTCTTGCGGAGGACCGCAAGTTAGCGAAGTACAGAGAACTTAATCCGCATTTTATCGTCCAGCCAATTGCCTTAGAAACTTACGGACCCATGGGTGAAGAAACGTCAAGATTTTTTAAAGAGCTTGGAAAAAGGCTAAACGCAGTTACAAGGGATCCCCGTTCGGGAGAGTTCCTACTGCAGCGAGTATCGATCGAGCTTCAGCGGGGAAATGCGGCGTCAGTCGAAGGGTCCCTTCCCTCTGCCGAAGGGTTCCCTGAGATCCCGTAGGAATAATGATGTTCTAAATACTATTTTGATTAAATAAAATTTGGACAAATAGAGATCTGTCTGGCATTACAACTACCATAACCATACAGGCAGAGCTACTATTGTGACCTTTGTTTAGATGAAAGGAAAAATGGCTTTACGCACACCCGGAACGGGCAGTGCGGCATTATGCCAACATGACCGCCGGTGTACATTATGCCAACATGATCAGCATAGTACTCTATGCTGATCATGTTGGCATAATGTACACTAAAGAAATTATCATGGAGAGACAACGTGCTGGTACCGTTCCCTAATATAACTTGAACCCCCTACGTTTACCTTAGGGTTACGTGAGCAGAGCTTACGTTGCGGTCTGTACCAAGCCCTCCTGTTTATAAATGAAAGCGCCAAGGTCCTTAATGATGGTTCAGCTTTGAGCGTCGTTTAAGAATGCCTGCGTCATTTATTTGCATGTTACATGCAGTTCTCATTCAAAGAGCTGTGCCTCATTAGTGGTAAGCGACGTACATACTTCTAACTTACGTTTGACGTCGTCTTCTTCTTCGTTTTACAGAGAATGCATACTGGCGACGGGGCCCGTATGCATTCTCTACGAAAAGGAAAAAATACGAACAAAAACCCAAATCTTTTCTGAAAGTATCGTAGCTCGTAAGGAATACCTCAGCGGGCAGGGAAGCGATCCCACCTGCGTTTTGAATAACTTCCTCAGATCTGGATTAATGGAGCGGGTCCACAATCTTAGTTGGCTCGCTTGGGTCTTTTGTTCATGCGTCGATTGTCTGAAGTCGTGCGTTAACCGTAGAGAGTGACGAGTCTCCAGACTGTGGGACTGCGGTCTCCAGAGTCCGTAAGTCCCACAGGATCTGTCAGGCTAACACTTGGACTGCAAATAGCCGCAGTTTTGTTGACTCTTGCTATCTTGAGGGCTAACGGCTCTGTGCTTTGTCTAGAAGCCGCCGGCATGTGACCCGTGCAGCGGTACGCTGCCCAAGCTGGGCTGCGAATAGCACAATACTATCTACTACCGTCGCCAAGGGGCATTTCCGGTCGTCAGAGGCGTCCCGTATGCGCGGTAGCAATCAAGAGAAATTCATTCTGACTTCGGTGGCCTTAGCCGCGTAGTGCATCTCCTTAAGAAAATATTTAATTCTAGCCGCGCAGTGCACATGTGAGGTACTTGTCAAACTGGTACCTAAGAGTACCCCAAGTTCTTTGTTTTACTGGGCAGTACAATGTTCTATTACTTTATTTTTCAGTTGTATGTGGAGCTAGGTGGAGCCTAGGGAAAGAAAGCCACATGCCAAATGTGATTCAGAATCACTATCCGGTTTCTGCATGACATTCTGCACTTGGACAGCTTTGACTTGACTTTCGTGGCCAGACTTTACATTGTGATGGCATGGTAGCATGTTTGTGCCTCGGCTACTTGATTATTTTACCAGCACTTGCCAGTTACCTTACCACCGAGCCAGTGTGGAGTGCAGGGGGTAGTGTGCTATTCCGCAAGTTTGCTGTAGCATATTTGATGCCGTGCGTAATTCATGCAATGGGGGCAGCGAGACTCAATCTCCTCCAGCAGTATCTCAAAGTTTATTTTCGAACGCTGCATGCTGCGTTTGAGGGTAAACTTTGAAACAAAGGATCTGACCTTGTAGCATTTGGATGATATATTCCTGAGATCCAAGGTTGACTCTTGGTCGCCCCTCTGAGAGTAGCGCCTGGGAGATTGATCAGGTGCATTTTTCGCACGATTGGTGAAATTAAATCTTCTAAAAAGTCCATAAAACGTCGGTAGAAACAATAGGAGAGAGCTATATAGAGTACATAGCCTCTTTATTTAAAGCGATAAAATGGAAATACAAAAATCTTTATTTTACGGGCGGTAAAATGTGGGGTCGCCCGGACAGACGTGTTTAAGTTTATTCGTAAAAACATAAGATTTATGACTACATATTGTTTTTCGGAGCGCCTCCAAGCGTTACTTGTAGGCCGGGCATTGGATAAAAGTTGCGTAGGTTCCCCTGTGCTGTCATTAATCGAAGTGCGGCAGAGCGTCGCATTTCCGCTAGACAAGCCTGGCCTACCTGTAGCACAAAGGCTTTTCGGATAGGGATTTGTGCAGGCCTGCGTTTGTTGTTCAAAGCTCAGGTAGTTTGAGCGCTAGGACACATTTACCAGCTCATCAGACGACGGTGAGACCAGCCAGTCTGAATGTCTCCACGACGGTTGGATTGAATTCGAGACATTTTCGCAGGATGTCTTATCCATCGTTGAGATAGTATCCACCGCAGCCGATGTAATTTTCTTTTTTTCCAAAGAAGGTCACACGGGGTCCTATTCGTCTGAAGGTGAGCGGTGATGGGTTACCTATTTCGTCCTCCGCTAGTATTCAAGCGAGTAATGTATACGCCTATAACGCTAACATGTTCTCCCTTTTTCAACGCCCTCCACTCCGCTTACGATGCCTTAATTATGGAAGAGATGAGCCGACCTTTACGAAGACACGGTGGGGAGCCCTGTAGAACCGAACTCGAACTCCTCATCTTAACTAGAAAGCAGCAAACTTTTCACTTTTATAATACGTTCATGTACGTGTATAGCCTGCGATTGACACGGGCCTTCACAATGTGGCTCTAGGCAACCATTGAGTAATACTAGTTATTATGTTTTTAGATATGGATTGCTGAGCGCCCGGTTGTGTCCTGTCTAATTTCGACGTGTGAGCAGGGCTCAATCAAATAGGGACTGCAGGGTGTTAATGCTTCATCGCTGTGGCGGCTGTCTAGGGGTCTAGTGCGCTGGTCAGCGCTGAGGACGCAATGACTGTTGGCGAAATCCTAGGTATCTCAACACGTCCGGCCCTCGGTGCATTGCAGATACGTTTGACGGCGATTCCAAGCCCGTTGGGATCGGAAGCTAGTATATAATTAAAAACAGTCTCCTTAAAAATGTTTCATCGTTATTCAAGCTAAAGTCAAGGCACTATATTTTAACGCGGTTTCACAGTGTAATCGGGTGTGCTTCGTTCTTCAATACCACCGCAGCGTTTATGGAAACGACCATGTGCAGATTTTAGAATATGGGACGATGATGGAAACGGTAATACGTGCATGCCTGATATGACTTATAGTATAAATTAGTAAGAAAACGAACGGTGTTATTCGCCGTGTGATGTTGTCAGCGTTTACAAACGCAGTACGATTCTTCCCGATAATGTCAATAAAGCTTAAAAACAATTACGGTAGTGCAATGATCAGAAAAATAAGAAGAAGGAGAGTAAGGAATATCAGTGTTTTACTATGATTACTTAGATTATGCTGCCACTATTGCTTAAGATCGATGACCTCTACAAAATGCACACAGTTTTCCGCGCTAATTGTAGGAGCGAGCAGCAGTAGCTGGAAAGCGTTATCTCGCCACTTGCACGATGATCAGTCTCGGCAAGTGGGCGCCATCATGGCTAGGTATACGGTATGGTCTGGCGCCTCGACTAAACGGAAATAGACTCTGGTAGTATAGTAGCATTATTAGTAATAATAACAGCGACGATGGTTGTGAGTATCTCAAAAAGAAGACAGGGCTAAATCAATCGCAGATCTTCTCTCTTTGGCATTCTTGAGCCGCTTCTGTAGCCGCCTTCAAATACAAGCATTGCCGCACACAAATTTACATATATTGGCAACGCAACTCATGTTTGTACACAACGTGTATATTAACAAAAGAACCAATTTTATAAATTCGTATTAATTATTCAGGTAATATTCGTTTTCAAATATCAGAATCTCTCAAATAACATTTTGTCTCCGCCCGATTGCACCCATATTCCTAAATTCCCTAGATTTTAGTCCAGTATCTTCGTGCATGGAGAAATATAGACAGAACAGAAGCCCCAGTTTACAACGACCACTGACAGTCATAATATATATATATATATACGTTCGCTGCCTCTCGCAACGGACGCACGTTTTTCCCACCGTTTCACCCGTAATACTCCTTTGATGTCACCACACAGATTACCTGGGCTAATCTTATATTCGCGTTTTGCACGGCTAAGGGTCTGTAAGAAAAACTTTCTTAGTTTATCAGATTCAGTGAAAAAGATCTTATCAAAAAACGAATACTAGCGTATTTATCGAATAGGGTTCTCGGTCGATTACGTCATGTACAATATTATTTTGTATAATAGTATAAAAATAATATATATATATATATATATATATATATATATATATATAATTTAAGAATGTACACGTTGATCGGCAATAGGCTGTATTCCGCAATTATATACCCTGTACCCTGCAACTACAGAAAGCTGCTACATGAAGCACCTCTCAATTTAAGATGAATGCTTAATCATATCTATATCCGAGCTGTGCTTGAACATGCTGAATGAAGCTGGGCAGGATGTTTGCCATCTAAATGCACAAGGAGCACGGCTGTTGCTTGGCAATGAGTCTTTACTTGTCCCATCATCCGGATCCAGATGTATAAACTACTACTACTACTACTACTACTACTAATTCTAGATTATTCCGTCCCCTACGGGTTTGAAATCGGCCTGAGGCATATCTTCAATGCACCGAGGGCCGGAAATATTGAGACATCTAGGATTTCCCCAGCCGTTTTTATGGCGGCGGCAGCAGCAGCAGCATGGTCGCTAACGCTCATCGATGGATCTTTATTCAATGGTGTTCAAATTCAATCTATCGGCTAATCATCTATCGTCAATGAACGTCGCGCGCCGTCAAAGAAACATTATAAGTATACCACTACCGCTCGCAATAGAGCACAATAAATATTCGGCGGCAACGCGGCGAACGTCTAATAACTAATACTAGGAGGTTGTGTTCGTTCTGTGCCGTGTGTCTGCAGGGAACCCTGATCAACGTGTTCACGATCGGGTCGTCGTTGTTTGTTCTCGACCAGATCGGATGGCTGGGCGGCCTCGATTTGGGCCTGCTCGAATGCCTCGTGTTCTCGTCGCTCATATCGGCCGTCGATCCGGTCGCAGTGCTGGCCATCTTTCAGGAGGTTGGCGTCAACAAAGTGCTCTACTTCCTCGTGTTCGGCGAAAGCCTGCTCAACGGTGAGTTCGTTCGCCAGTTGTGAGCAACGCAATGGCGCGCGGCTAACAGATAAGAAGACAACAATGACAACGGTCGACTTTCATCACTTTGCCCCAGTTTCCTTTCGGCTCGGCCTTCCTCTCTCCCGCATCTACTCCATTGTTGTGGGATGACTATGTGGATGACTTGTTGGCTGCATAGCCTAGGAGACTAGACGTTTTCGGATAGCACTAGAATGCCGTACATGGAAAACAAGCGCAATCTCGATTGCCTATAGCGGCAATAACAAACAAAACGCATCGGTTATCCAAACGTTTGTAGCGCTTTGCAACCAGTCGAACGTTAACTCTAACGCAGGTAACCATTGTTTCGGCTCTTTATTCAGATGCTGTGACGGTGGTCGTGTATAACATGATGGTGTCCTTTCATGGAAGTGAAGTCACAACAGAAGCGGTAAGACCTCATATATATATACATTAATATATATATATATATTCTCGCATTTTATACCACAATGGCGTAGGGTATAGATAGGCCGATATGTATATGTATGCATATATGTTAACGTTGCGTAACGGAAACATCTCCCAAAGGAATCGGAACAGTTTGCCTTTATGACTTCGTGTCAGCTAGCGTTGCAAGCTTCGTCGCAAAAAACTCACTCACTTCTCTAATGAGAAGGTGGAGAGACCGCTAGCTTGCTAGTAGCATATGATTTCAGCGTGCACCTCTATCTTAAGACGCTGTACGAATTTTAGTTAAACGCATAGCAGTTCTATTTATTTTGCACATATATTATATATATATATATATATATATATATATATATATATATATGGCTTCTATGAAAGGTGGTTGATCAGAGATTGTGACCTAAAACGGGAACAAAACGATTTCAAACCGTCTAGCACCTATGCTCCCGTCCAGGTGGCTCATGCTGTCGTCCCTGTCACGCTTGTTGTCGTTATTGTTGTTGTTGTTGTTGTTATTGTTGTTGTTGTTGTTTTTGTTGTAGCTGTTATTGCCGATATTGTTGTTGTTGTTAATGCTGTTGTTGTCACTGCTTGTTATTTGTTGTCGTTGTTATGTTCCCTGTTGTTGTCATTGCTCTTAATTGTTACCGCCGTTGTACTTGTTAGGATGTTAAGATCTGAATCGGCTGCGATTGTTAGCTCTCGATCGAGTCGAGAGGAGGTAGTCTCACAGCTAGGAAGAACATAATCGTATCTACGTGTTGACGACCTTAGCCAGACACTTACCGATATTGGTTATCTGTTTTGCCCATAGCCGACCAGCCCATTTGCTGTGCCTCTCGTACACCAAGTAAGTTTCCGTTTCTGAGATTCCTAATTAGATGTGCTCATCTCATAATAGTGCTCATAGTCGTGTACTGTGGCTGTTGTGCCCTTGTTTCGCGGATTCGGAGTCTGATCGATTCGATCAGAACAGCAAACGGGTGCGAAAAAGCGAGAACAAAAAGAAAAACAATTTCATCATGCGTGGCAGCAACAGAGGGAGGCTTTCGAATTGAGGCGATTTCTGTTCGCAGCATTGATTGGGACGTCAGTTTAGTTCAACGGATTTTGGCCCCGTGTCGGTCCTCGTTTTTGTCCCGCGCCTTGTCTTTATTTTCTTTTTCTTCTTCTTCTTCGTCTTGTTCTACCCCCCTATTTGCGTTCTTTGTCTTCTTCGTCCTGCTATACGCTGCTCAGCAACGGTTCTCGGCCTTCGATGGCCGTTCGAAACGACGAGCGCTGGCGGACGTCCTATAAAGCCAACAACAAGAAAGCGTCCTGGACCAGGAGAAATAAATCCCATGACCAAGCTACCACTAGAAGTACAGAGAGAGAAAGAGCGACAATGGACAGCGTAGGCGACGACGAAAAGGTCCGTCGCCTTTTCGTCGTCAGCCACGTTAAGGTCAGCCAACAATCTCGAAACAAACCAGTGGTTGTCCTCGCTGTACTGGTGTTGCGGTTGTTTTGGCCAACATAGTGCAGGTCGCCAACCCTACCCCGTAGACGTTGTAGCCACCGATGTGCCCGCGCTGCTTTTGTATGTTGCTGTGATATATTAATATGGTTCTTTCTTATTGTCAATGCTGCTAAACAGCCTCTACTCGAGCTTTTCATAGCCGACTATAGTTACTCATAACTTTGTCATCTAGCTCTACGTATGCTTGTATGCTGATATGTAGCATATAATACGATACTAATATATATATATATATATATATATATATATATCATACGATACAGTCTGGACAGACGTATATGTAAACGCTCATTAAATCATGTGTATGTATGTGCGTATATGCATGCAATTTTGTATTCGGAGTGCGAAATTATTCGGCTTGCTTCACAACTCAATCGCAGATTACACGGAAAATTATATAGTGTGATTCAATAATTTTATGCAAGCATGACACTACTAATCGACACGATTCTCTTCAATCATTGATTCCACCCGGTCCGAGTCCATGATTTCACTGTTCGCATTCGTTAGAGCTGAGGGCTCAAGTGCAGTACAGCCTCGGCAGTCGTATTCACCTAGGCGAATCTCCTAGCTTGAATTTAAAGAGCAAAACCGCACGCGTTTGCTTACGAGGGAGGACCGTTTAAAATGGGCACAAAATTTCGTCTAACAAAAAATTGAATCGCTTTTGTTATGGCTTTGTTCCACGAGTTGAATTTGTCATGGCTTTATTCCCCGGGGTCTTGTTGATTACCACAAACAACCGTGCGTTTGGCTGACTGCGACTGCTGACTATCGTCGCTAACGGGGTGCCGAAATTGGAAAAGGCGAAAAAAATACGGAAACTAACGTATATTAGGGCTAGACGAACCTTTCTTCTTAATTAAGGTACACATACCTTAACAACTTGAATTCTAACGATTATGTTGAATCTAAATAGTCTCCCGTGACAGTTGTACATATGTGCCCCTCTACTCTGATCTAGAAAAAATGAATTTAATTTTTGCGAATTATCTATCCTGGTGCGCAAAGAAACGAAGAATCGTCATTTTTGCACGACCAATCGATAGTCGTCACTCAGCGAGGTCAGTTGACTGAGGTGGGTGCTCCAAGCGGTGCAGCCGTGTAATGGTATCGCGAGTCACACACGCTAACTTGCGCTACCAGCGTTGGCATTTTGACATGACATCGCCTCTCCTTAAGAGAAGGCTGGCTTGCTTCTCGCGCAAGACAGCTTACCGGTTACCGGTTGGACCGAGTAGTCTTTCGTCGTCTTGACCCCGTCGTCCTAATGGTTTCAGACACTCATGAGCATCGCTTTTTTTCTGCCCAACAAACGTATGCGAAAGGCAATCAAGAGCTATTTTGATATTGGATGTAGCGACTTAGTCTGAGCCCGTGATGTCCAGTAGTGTAGCCTCGTTTCGTTGTCGCATTGGACCCGCTTCTCAACATACGCGACAATCGAATACAAAACACCACATTGCGGCTCGCGCTGTAGCAGCGATGAGCATACCGACAGATAAACAGTTTTTGCGCATTGGCCAGCGCACGTAACACCAAACCGCCTAGTTGGTTGCAAATCCTGTCCAGTGAGTACGAATGCGGTCACATGATGTGACCTGATACACACAAGTTCTAAGCTTGACACTCTTAATCAATGTCGGAGATTCTACAATCATTGATTCCATCCATTATGAAAGGTAGGGGGGCCTTCCTGAACGCAGGGCATGTTTAAAATCATACTTCCCTAAACAAGATTTCATGAGTCAAAGTGCCCGAAATGAACGAATCGTCGCATGTATATGGAGGCTAAACAAAGTGTTTGCAAGTTATATGGCATATTTTTGAAAGTAGACTCATCATATTTAGGTTTCGACGTAATTCCCACCCATTGTGTTCTTCTATTTCTATACGCTTTTTGTGATGGTGGCAAACAGGCCTCCGAATCGCGGTTTTAGAATTTTGCAGCGTCTAAATAGAGAGCTGCAAGCTCCGATTTGTCTGAAACGAATCGTCTTCGTCTCAAATCTTGTGGATATCTAAAAAAAAATAGAACTAAATGTCATGGTGCTAAAACAGGTAAATAAGTTGCGTGCGTTAATAGGCAGCTCGACTCGGGATGCGGCAATAAGGTTCTCGGTGCTTTTAGTCCTGTGGGTTGACGCGTTCTCATGGGAGAAGAACCATCTCTTAGAGAAGATTGAAAGCTTTTACTGGTGAGCGTGATGAAAACGCTCGGCAGGCACTCTGTAGCCGTGCTAATCGCTCGTTACTGAAATACCTTATTCCAGCTTGGCCATCGCCACAACTTCAGTTTTAGAGACGAACATGACGTTCGTACGACCGTCACCTTCTCAGTCGACCGCTGGCGCTGCAATGCCTATCAACTGCGGATCCCTGGGACTTGAGTAAAGTCGTCTCGTCTGTGATTAGTCTCGAGATCAAAGAAGGCCAGCGCTCGTCGAAATTTATTAGAATTTCTCGAGCTGGAAGGACCCGCGCTTCTCTTTCGTCTTTTGACATACCGCCAGGTACCCACTAAGCAGATTTTTAGTGAGAGCGGTCGGAAAAGATCGTACGAAGGAGCAAGGCCTTCACGCTTAGGGTTCCCTCTGGCAATGCATACGCTATGTAAATTCAAGTTGTGTGTGTGGCTGTTGGGCCACTTGCATGCCCGTATTTGCCATTTTCTCACAGCGTTGCCTAGAATAAGAATAATAATTAATAATCGACAATAAACTCGAATTTTCACTCAGCTATCATCGAATAGGGCGCTATCCACATGTGGGTTGGATTTTAACGCACACCACACCACGCGAAAGTATAAAATCGCTTTTTAAGACTCTACGTATTTGCTCTAGAGAGGGGTCAATTTTTAATGCACACAGAACCTTTTCTAACTAGAAAATTGCATGGCTTCTCATATGGCTTTGTTTTACAAGCGTCTAGAATTAAAAGCATTTTTAAGAAAGTTGTTTGGAATTCTAAAATATCCTTCGCCTCCGCCTACGGGCTTGGCATAGTCTAGAAGTATAACTCAATACATGAAGTATATCTTTGTGCAATACGTGAAGTATATCTCAATGCGATGGCATGTTGATATATCTAGATTTCCGCATCAGTCATTGTGGCAGCAGTGCTGCTAACTCTTTGTGGTATGGTTTAGTCATCTATTCTTAAAGAGCATTTCTCTCTAAAGCATTCGATCAACAACAAGGCGACACCCCGGTAGATGACAACTAGATGGCAACCTCACTGCCGCCCCTACACGACGCTGCCACAATTATCTAATTACAACAATCGGCTGTTTTTTGCGGGTTCACTACGCAGGCGCCTAAATTTGTAAATTTTAAAATCGGAAAAAAACAATTGCCTTCGGTCACTTAGTACAATGTGGTAAAGGATACGACGCAGTAGGTTTGTGAGCTCATTTTGCGGGTCGTACAGAGTACAGTGGAGATGCCGGCTTCATTCGAGCCCTAAGGGAGATCGTCAGGGCACGTGGATCCATAAAACGCCACGTTCACCGCCAGAAGGCGCAACCGCAACGGAAATGTGGACATCCCTAGAATATGGCGTTCGCAACAAAGCTTACTGCAAGTGCGTCCATTCGCAGTGGCCACACCGTGTGAAATGGGTCATTTGGCCACATAAACCGCGCTGTCTCGGCGAAAGCGGTCACGCGCAACGTTAGGGATGTTGCAGGAGTCATAGTGTAAATTACGTTGGACAGTGTGTACGTAGCTACATTTCTGTGTCTCTATACCAACACAAGGAAAACAGCAGCGGCACAGGGTATGGCGAGACAATAATGGCCACGTGACAATTCGGGGTTGCAACAGCATCGCAATAACCAGTGCAACTACAGGTCACGGACAAAACCCTTGCACCCACAGCGGCGATGATCACGAAAGTTATTTTCTATGTTCAGCTCGAGCAGGGGTGCTGGCTACGAAACATTGAAAGCGACGAGCTCGACTTATCCATGGCTTTACAGTGTGGAGTGTGGTATGGAGCCGGACGCCGAAGTTATGCTCTATGCCAGGATAACACTCTTGGTAGGCACATGTATCTGCCCGAAGTATGAGGATCACATAGCACACACAAAACACAACATCAAACTGAGCTAATGGTAGTACCTCATAGGCTACCAATAAACATTTTTGTTAAATTTTCAAAATTAATGTTAAGATATTTAAAAAATACGCCCTAACATACATTTACACTACCTTCTTTATATTAGAAGAAGAAGTGCCCTTTTTGTAGATATACTTCTCCTTCTTACGCTTCAAATAAGCTAAAAAGAAATGTAAAACATAAAACGTTTACTGTTTCGTTGTCACCTTAACAAATCGGCTTAATTTGATCTATAGTAAATTTCTTTATAGGAAGCGCAACGCTCACATTGGTCTATATTTGATCATTTAATTATATTAAAGGATATACTAAGCTATTTAAAATCATTCATTTAATTTACTCCACTTTTTGACGATTGGTACGAAGATAGAGATTCGAAGAAGAGAAGGCAGTGATTCGTTTCGAAAGGCCGACGACCTTCGTTAAGACTTACCGTCCAGCTAAGAGTAAACATTCCGCAAATCTAAGTGTGTAGATGCATATAATTTAGTACACCTGCCGGCGGCTATGCCGGACTTCGATTTATTCGTAATAAGATTATCGTCTGAAGGGGAAGAAGGCCTGGCTGGTTTCAAGTCCCTGAAGGCTTTCCTGGTGCCGCTGGTCAACTTAGATGAGAAATTCGCTCGTCACAGGTCGGGCTTAGCCAATGATTAGTCGCCGAAGCCAATAATGGTGATCCCTATAATAGCATAAGGAACAGACTACTTCGGCTGAAAGATATGCAAGTGAGTCAATAAATTATCGTCGTCACGAGTTGAACCGCGCGCTTTCTATTTGGAGACTGAAAAACTTGTTATGAATTTGACCCTCTTGATCGGATAAATAGTTGGGTTAGTCTGTAGAAAAAATGGCGGTTATCTTGGATTTATAGGATCCTTGCCTTATGTGGCGTTTGAGCGCAGTATGTACTTATGCTACAACTCTGGGATCACGGCAATACCATTTTTCGTTAAATCCAAGAAAAGTAACAATTCCAGGATCTATTGGCATCCGCAGTTATTCAGAAAACTGTTGTGCAGATAAAATGCGTGGTGGCCTACACACAGTTGTTTGTACATTGTAAATAAACGAATGTGCATTAGAAAACAAGTCCATAATACAGAAACTAGGCGGACTTTTTTTATTACTAGCCATGGAGGTTTAGTAATGGAAAAGAACTGCTTTGGATAGCAAAGTTTGTTGGGCCAACTACCATATTTTAAAGACCAAATAATCATTACCGTCTCAGAAAAGTGTTCCCAACAAACCCATGTGCAATAATACCACTATAATGGTGCACTCGAATAAAGCCAAAATAAACAACCGCTGCGATACACAGAAGCCCGTGAGAAAACTCGAACGTACAAATTGATTTGGCTCTACCATTTTGTGAAAAAACACATTGTAAACTTAAATTTAGACCATTTACGCTTCACTACTGAGTTTGTGTATCATTAAAATATCTACAATAATGCTTGAGCTGGACATAAGCAGCGATTTATGTTTAACTGTTATAATATTTTGTTTTCCAGATTTTCGTGTTTATTAGTTTTATCGTAAATTCACACATGCTTACAAACTATGCATGTGCAAGCATTTATTTGCATACACATGCTTGATTATTCAGTGGCGCATTGTAAGCTAATTAACGTTATGCAAAACTTGTTAAACTTGTTAAGAAATACGCTTATTGTATTAATGATAATAATAATATTTAACAATGTTTTATTAATATAATTATACACACGTTTTACACTTACTAATATACAATATGTAAATATGTACTATCTACTGTATTGCTATTATTACTGTGCCAGCTTACTGCCGACCAGCTCGGACAGAAGACGTCGAGCCACGCTTTGGCGGAGTCGGATGAAACCGTTTTTGCCATCTCTATCAAATTCGCAGGCCAACAGAAGAGTTAAGTGGGTAGCCTGAGTGGCGATTTGGTCCCACCCCTTCTGCCTAGTGGCATGTTGCTCAGAAGGACGGCCAGACTGACGCGTGTCCCAGATTCCGAACGGCGTCTTGTGACAAGTTCAGTGACCGATCAAATGCCCATTTCACCCAGCCGCACCGGTAGACTTGCCCTCGTTCATGCCTTGTTATCGAGCGCCAGGTCAAGGATATTTTCCAGGGCTCCCCTCGCCTGGTCGTCCAGGTCTAAAATTTTCGATGGCAGAAAGAAGGCAAAAGAGATCCGTCGTACGTACAAGACCTTTTGCACTCCCACTGCGTGCAGGAGAAGAACGTAGGCTTGGTGTATCCTGGAATGGCCCAGCCGCTGGTAAAGCCGGGAGAGTTGTCCTCCTTTCTTGGCTAGTTCACACGTATCCTTTACAAGAATGCCCGGAAGCTTACTGTTAAATTTTGCGATTTAATTTTGCTGTCTCTTTTCGTTCTCAAAATTCTGTAGGAATAGCTCAAATTTAGATGGGTTGAGCTGCAACCCCCTCTTAGATCCCTGACGTCTCTCTGAATAACACCGAAGGATCGTTGTCAAAAAGGGGCGAGGCAGAACACTTGTTTGGCGTACAGATGCAGAAGCAGGCTAA
Organism: Dermanyssus gallinae; assembly: GCA_003439945.1. Taxonomy (NCBI): domain Eukaryota; kingdom Metazoa; phylum Arthropoda; class Arachnida; order Mesostigmata; family Dermanyssidae; genus Dermanyssus; species Dermanyssus gallinae. Next base: position 43,219 of record QVRM01000528.1, read on the forward strand.
ACGCAAGAGAGGCCGCTACGTCTCCCCGCTGACAACCGGTTGATGACTTGATTTAAACCTCACCGAACAATAGGGGAGTCTGCCGAATATATGCCTCGTGCATCATTAGATAGTGGATCGGGGCGTGTTTCGGGACCTTTGTTAAGAGGTGCCCTCGTTTGTTAAAGTTAAAAGCATTTTAATATTGAATTTTGGAAGCCAACATTTCACGTTTCGAGAAATGTGCAAGCGGTGAACAATTCTGTCCGCCCCATTGTCAGTGGCGTACCCCATCTACCGTGACTGCATGTAGTTTTTCACATTGACCTGAGGAAGCAGGGTCTTTGTGACCAGTATAGGCAGAGTGCAGCCAACGGCTATGGGTCGGTATCCTCCAGATTTCTTTTTCAGGGTCACCGGCCATCTATGACGCTTCCCACAGCCTCCGGAACTTGCCCGTTACGTATGATGTCGCATGATGGCGCTCCGCAGATCAAAATCCATGAAAAGCTTGTGAGAAACGATCTAAGCGCGGGCTTTATCCGTCATTACACGTTTGTTTCAACTCTCAGCCTCCAAGCTAGTGAGAGCGGCACTTCCAAAAAGGGCCACCTTTTTCCTGACCACGCTGCCAAACTATGTCCCCCTCGGGTTTCTTTGTCAACATGAATGACTTTTGGGGCGAGAGTGACCGGCGCGGTCTAGTTCGCTTCGTCATGATTTTTTACGACATCTTTGAGCAGACGGTGAAAGAGCCCGCGCAGAGAGATTCTCGCTCCCTTTGGGATCCTGCGCAACACCTTGCGTGTCATCTTAGCGTTGGCGAGTAACCGGTAAAGAAGAGGGGGAAGAAAAGGGCGGCAGGTGGCGGCCCTTCATTCGCATTTAGCACCCCTCTTCGAAGGAAAGCACATTGAACACCACGGGCATCGAAACAATTGCTGCGGCTGCTTCTCCTTTGAAACAGAGCAGTTGCTGGCTTTGTTGTGACAGTCAACTTCTCATGCCTTGTCGTTCGAAGGGAAAATGTTTTCGTTGTCGGCTTGGTGAGTTTTGAAATATCTGTTGGCACCCCTTTTTAGATTAGACGCTCCAGCTTAAAAATGTTGCTTGAGCAGCTGTTACAATTCGAATCTGAATGGCAGCGGCGTCCCGCTCGGAGCCTTCGGATTGTTACGCAAGTGGTTTCGTTTTGCCTTATCCTGCCATTGTTGGAACTTCACAGCTACATGGCTGTTGGTTTTTACGTCGCATGGCCACATACAGTGCACCAGAATGATCACTGAGCTACACGCGCCACTCTAATGGTTGTGTCGCCTCCTGGGTTTACTGTCCTGTACGCACAAGGAAAAGCGTGTTTCCTCGGAGCTCCATATGCACACGTCAAGATTCTAATGGCGCTCCGCACAATAAATCGATAGAGAACTTGTCAGCGCGGGCTTCGTCCGCCATTACACGTTTGCCTCGACCCTCGGCCTCCACGCGAGTGGGACCGGCACTTCCGAAAAGATCCACGTTTTCCCTGACCACGCTGGCCAGGCTATCGCTTCTTTAATTATTATTATTATAGGTGTGAACGTGTACTCCTTGTCTTCTCCTAGCTCCTAAACATTATTCCATGGAACCGACAATACAGCCGGCGTTTCCTCGGCACACTGCAAGCGACAGCAGTTGCCGTAGAAACTCGCCTTCGCGCCGATTCCCTGTGAGATCTGTAATCCGTTGGCCCAGCTCACTGATGAATATCTTGGTTCCCTTGCATACCGGACCCATTGTTTCCATAGATATTGGCCCTACGATATAATTTGACTTCAGTTCTTGGTACTTGCGTTTTTTCCCATTATCTGCGCGCTCGGCAACCCATCCCGCTTCTAGTGAACTGTGGCGTATATATGAGGTAGCCACTGTACAGGACACTGTAGCATCCCATACCAAGCATCTGCCGTTAGCCCATAGCGGGATTGTTACGCCGTCAGGTCTTTTGTCGTCATGAAGTCCTAATCTGGGCTCGAGCGTGCTTGATATACCAGCTTTGCGTAAGGCTCTTCTTATAATTGCATTGATTTGAGCGTGTCTAGAAACTCTACCATGGCTTTTGATGCAGCTAAGAGGGTGAAGTCCATCCTCAGTTGCTGTGGTACCACATGCGCGGCAACTTTAGGGGTTGCAAACCGCGGCACATATTCGAAGAGCTGTTACCATGCGGAATGAGGTGTTGTCCAGCATGGTACGCAGTTGCGGGGAAAGGATACACTTTAGAAAGCCTCCACTAAATGTGTCCCGTGCTGCCAGAAAGACAGCTTTTTCCACTGGAGATTGGAGGCTGTCTAACAGCTCTCTAGCTGCAGCGCTGCATCTGTAGGAGTCCAATGTATGCTGTGTGGGACGTTCTTGCCAGGGGCCAGGTCCAATTGCTTGTCTAGCTATTAGCTCTGCAGCGTCTTTGGCTCTTGTGATTCCTTGGCGGATGTCTGGTGCGACCAACGTTTTTGCAAGTTTACCAAATTCCAATAGAGACGCGGCATAGCACATGGGAGCCAGCTCCGCCGCTGATATAGTACCAAGTCCTCCTTCGGCAACTGGAAGGGTTGCTCTTTTCCATGTGTTATCATGCAGGTCGACGTTTAATACCTCACCTAAAATGCTTCTTGCGGTATCGTCGTAAGCTTGAAGATCTTCGTGACATTTAATATTATTATTATTATTCTCCCCTCTGACCCTTGTTAAAAAAAATTATTAGAACGTGTTCTTAGTTTACAGTTTTGCGGTTCAAACTTTTTGTGCCGGTTTTGGCACTAGTGGCACCAACTATGCGAGCGGAATTACCTCCACACGCTACGAGAAATAATATTTATCTCGAATATTCTTATTCGCGGTGGTTTCGCGCCACTGCCGTCAATATTCCGCTCGTCAAGATCCGCATAAGCCTTTCCGTTCCACTGCTGATAGGCCCAATAGTCTTCATAGCTCTTAGCATGAAATAGTAGCTGTTTTCGAAATCTGTGTTTTAACGTTTTTTCCCTTTCAGTATTTTTGCTACCCATCTCCCGTGTCTATCGAGCTATGGCCTAGATAAGAGAGAGCCACAATGAAACACTATAGCATCCCATGTCAGGCAGATCTTGCGCGACCTCAAGCGAAGTGTTAAGTCATCAGATATCTCTTCGATATTTTCACTGTGAACATTGCACAATTATTAATAACAAATATAGGGACCCACGAGAGGCATTCCCCTCAGCATCTCCCTGACCTAAAGGCCATTGATGAACTGCAATGTTGAACCGCTAGGCGTAGAAGTTACTAACAGACGTTGATATATTGCCTTCTTAAATCGAGCTAGAGTCCTGGAACTTCCTACGTTTAGGGGCAGTTAAGTGCCCCGTATACGTGTATGGCTGCATGGCCCCTACTGAACAAAGACTATTTTGTCAGTTAGCATGATGAGATTTCATTATATATCTCTCTTCGTTCTTAGAACTCTTCGCGTGGGTGAGGTGAAGCACCATTGCAGAGTATCACCGACAATAAGATTGCTTACCGACTATTTCGTCACATGCCTTGGCACTCCAGCGTTACGGGTAGTCTTACCTTCCTAAAGGCTTATTTTGTATTATTAGATCTTAAATGGCACGGCTTTAAGCCACTTTTTAATGAAAATACCACGAGTACTTCGAGAAACCGCAATCTTACGGCTTGAGTGTAAACTGCCAAAGATATTTGCCAATATATCCGTTTTAATTACGTCGGTATGTGTGTTTTCCCAAATAGCATGCCTCACTCTCAACCTGCTCTCTGCTTCTTCCCTCTTCTTCACGGTTTATTTTTTGTGCGTCACCAGTAAGTAACGATTTCTACAAATAGTAGTAGTAGTAGGTTTATAAGCTTGGTTAATAAATCTACTACTAATATTAATATAATATATTAGTAGTAGGAATTGCTCTTTCACAACGCTGAAGGTGATATCAATCACATGGGCAGCCCCAAAGTTTACATATGCACTTCGGCGAGGTCTCATAAAACTTCTCGCGCGCACAGATCTTCAGGTGGAAGCCGTGAATGGCAAATCTGGTACCTAGATGTCGGCTCTCAGAACTGCAGCCTTTTCACGAATCCGTCATTGCCTTTGTTTTATGAAATAGTGGGTTGATGTCGGCTATTTTACTTTCCCAATCGTGGCAATTTCACCCAATCCAAACGTGTTCTCTAAAGGCCTTCGTTTTGGGTAGATTGTACATCCTCTGCAAGTACTCAATGAATAACCTACAAATCCTACAAATTAGATTACAGATTATTCTTCGCCCTCAAGGAATAGCCTAAAAATCCTACAATTCAGATTACAAATTCTACAGATTCCAACATTTTGACAGAATGACTAAAATGTCGCCACAAAGCAAAAAGCATTAAGGTAATCCAGTAAGCCTACGAGTCCTGTTGTATTCACAATAAAAGAGAACGGGCTAACTGAATCTTCCTGGGTTTTGTTAGTCTTTCTGGTCGTTTGTACGTAGTGGTATTATTTAAACTCAAACGAAAATGAACTTATGAACGCGAATTAAAGGTGAGCCGTTTTACCCAATTGTGTATACAGTGAGTAGACTCTTCAAAAGCAGTCAATAGCAGTTTGAAAATCCAGAAAAACCGCGTGTGTTATTTCTCCGTTAGAGGGGTGATGCGATATATGGGTTCAAACAAATGCAACTGCACGCGGCGTCGATATTCTCCTTAAAAACCGTGTCGTGCTTCTGTCATTTCCGTCATTGTACAACAACGTTTTTTACGACGTTAATACATTAGAAAAAAACATTCATAAATGCTATGCCTCTGTCAGTCATTGGGTTAGGTACATCTACTCTTCACTTGAAAATAAACTGTATAATGCTTCTCTACTACTCGTGAAGGACTTTACCATCACAAAAATATCCATTGGTTCATCATGAGATTTGAATTAGAAAACTCTGTTATATTGGCACTTTGGAATGTCACTGTGTAATAATGGCCAAGTCCAACAATATGCCCTGAACAGATGCTGCATTGTTGAATGCCGAGCGACAACCTCTGACGCAAGAATTCATATGCTCTCGAGGCTCCCGGCGAAAAGTTCTTCCCTTCGAGAGGCTTCGAACGGATTTTTAATTTTATTTAGCTGCACTTCTCTCTCTACAAAATTCAGCCGGTGTAATCTCTTAAAATATCTATACATTTGCTACACAGTGTATGCAACGTTATTGTTACTTAGAGAAGCTTTCTGAAATGTGTTTGCCAAAGGGCCGTCTCTCACAGGCTTGGAATCGCCGTAGGCATATCTTTAATGCGCCGGACCGCCAGACTTGTTGAGATATCTAGTGTTTCCCCCAACAGTCCTTGTGACAGCATGGCCGTCGAGTATCAACGGGCCTAGAAGCACGTTTAGAAGATGAACCATGAATATATATAGTCAATGGTTCCAACAATCAGACACGACATCACAATTGAATGTGTACTTCAGTATTACTCTCTACATTTCCCGAGCTAAATTGTCAGGTCTGGTGGATACACTTCGCCAACCTGATGAAAATCCAATGCATTTCCAACTTTCACATCGATGAACAGACGTTACTAGATATGGTACTATTCCTGGACACTAAATTGACTCGATCCAACTCAATGACGAAACCGTATGTGTGTTGCAGGGTCGAGCACATGCTTACCTCGTTTTGTCCGTCAGCCATCTTCGGCTGCGTGTTCAGTTCTGAGATTCGAACGAAGGCGTTCGGGACTATCTTGTCACAAATCTATTTCGCCTGGTCGAGCCAGACCAGATTCGTACTGAGGCTACCTACTAAATTACTTACTGAATGTTATCCTACTAATGCCTGGTTAAAACGTGTTATTGGAGGCTCCACTCAGCTTTTTTCAACGTATCACATCGTAAAAAATTGAGTTATATAGGGCTACAAAAAGGTTTTTTTTTCCGGTTTTGTCCGTAAAGAATCATTATAAAATCCGAAACAACATTTTTGTAGACCCAATAGATGCCGTCTGCTCTAAGGAAGATCAAGAGTACATACCGAGAAGTCGATGTTTAGAGTGACCGGGCGTTACTGTCAACGTGTGATCTCCTTTTGAATTGAGAAAAAAAAACATTTTAGCACTCAGCGCCGACAGCGCCGTCAGTTTTGCAACAACCTTTGTCACTCAAAATGCTAATCGAGTGAATCAACGACGTTATGTAACGAAATTTCACGGTGGAGGCAGCCATTGGTAAATATGCAGTGATGCAAGACAAAGAAAGCACTCGCAAAGGCCCTACATTTTTAATGTCAAAGGTACCCGAAAGTAACTACATACATACAATTGAACAAGTTTTATGTGAATTTAGTTTCCAGAATTTGCGATCGGAAATATACTTGTTAGATAGTTTAAGTGTAACGCGTAGATCTAATTAACACGGAATGAGTAGACTGGATGTTTTAGGAACGTTTAAGTTAAGTACTCCATGCCAAGAGTTTGTACTTCACGCAAGACGAAATGAGTTCTGCGTAAAGTGCTAACTTAGGCTCAACGACTCGCAAATTAGCTGGAAGGGCGAGAGGCACCAACATTTACTTAAGCATTAGCAAATGCGCGGAGGTATGTCTGTCTATGCGTTAGAACCAGTTGAAATGTGGGAAAGAACGCAATTTGTTTACCCTCATTTTAAGTGTTTTTTTTTTGCTTACAATAAATTATTAGTATATGGCACGCACCCAAGCAGGCATACGTTTACACGTATATATACGTATATAACGCATTAGCGGGTCTAAGGCTTTGCCTTGATCTATTTCTCTTATGTCTATATTATCGATGCCTTAGTCCAGGCACGTTGTATGTGAAATCCCTTCTTGTGCAGATATCATTGAGACAGAGTCTGTTTGCTGCCGGAGGCGCATATAAAGCAATGGGGCGCTACACAGTCCTGCACTCTAGCTTCTTTATACCTACACCATGGTTCGATCAGCTCAAGGAATGCGCCGCCGAGCATGACAATAGGGGAGAAATTGGAGAGCATACACACGCAGATCTCCCAAACAGCTATTGTCTCATAATAATATCTACGAAAACACCGGAACCTATCAGCAGTGTGATAAGTTTTTCTTCTGGTAGGCCGAATTGAGCCGGTTACAGGAGACCAACTCGAAGGCGAGTATTTGAGACAACGCTCTCTTTTTTAGTGTGTAAAAGGGGTGCCGCTTCCATAACTGGCGCTATGGAATGGGAAAATCGCCCAGGGGCACTACGCTTAACGGGTTCGGCACGTTGAACCTTACCATTTAGAATAGAATAGAAAGCTCTTTTATTCATGGCTTAAAGGGTACGGAATGACTGATCGCAGGCGGGGCCTCTGCAGTCGTCCTGTTGTGAGGATCTCTGGCCACGCGCCAGCCGAACATATTCTCGATGTGCTCCGTTCTTGCACCGCATCTGCATAGATACATTATGTGGCTTCTGCAATTGTTCTGCCTCACATCACAGACATGATCAATAAGACTTTCGCCCATAAATGGAGCCACAACCCGTCTGTTATTTTTCCTGAGTATGTCCCTTAAGGGCGGTAGTACAATGTCGTTCGTTTTGAGGTCACATTTTCTGTGGTGTCTAGTTAAAAATTGTCACGGCGAATTGCAGCGATACCATACGAATAGCTATGGTTGCCAAGACACAATAGCACAGATAACCTTAACACGAAAACACGATAACTGCGAATCTATCATTGCCCTTAGGAGTCGCTAACTATAGTCACCAGTTTCACTCATTAACAGCCAGTGGTTATCACCAGTCACCATAGTTATAGAATGGCATTCATTAGATAACAAAGGAATTAATGTGATAATTTATATATATACTATATACTATATATAGATAGTATATATATATATATATACATATATTTATATATATAGTATATATATATACATATATTAATGCATGCATACATATGTGTATCTTCTGGATTCGTTTTCTGCTGCAGCTACTGACGGGTATCGCGTCATTCTTCTCCGTGTCGGTGGGCGCCGTGGCTATCGGTTGTGTGTTCGGCTGCGTCACAGCGCTGGTGACGCGCTACACCAACGAGGTGCGCGTTGTCGAGCCGTTGGCCGTCATCGGCCTGGCGTACATGGCCTACCTGACTGCCGAGCTCGTCCACTTCTCCGGAATTATCGCCATTATCTGCTGTGGTCTTGTACAGGTAGGTTCGTCGAACAGCAAGCAGTACACAAGAATGGGTACACACCTTCCTAATATTTTAGTCATCTCTCTTTCTCTCTATTTATCTACATATGGTGTTCAAAACGTATCGCGACTTTTGTGTTTTTTCAAAAATTATTCATTTATTCATGAATATCTATTTTGTCCCCTTCAAAGTAATCCCCATGAGATATTATACACTTGTGCCAACGGTTTTTCCCATCTTCGAAGCACTTCAAAAAACCTTTTTTTTTTTTATCTTGTTCAGCTCTTCCTTCGATGCCGTCTTTATCTCGTCAAGCGTAGCGTAACATCGTCCTTTCATGGGCCTCTTCAGTTTAGGGAACAAGAAAAAGTCACAGGGGGCCAGATCTGGGGAATACGGTGGCTGCGGCATCATTAGTGTGTTGTTTTTGGCCAAAAACTCGCGCACAAGCAACGATGTGTGAGCAGGGGCGTTATCGTGGTGCAAAAGCCAATTTTTGTTCTTCCACAAATCCGGGCGTTTCTGGCGGATTGCTTCGCGCAAAATGCGCATAACTTGCAGGTAATATTCCTTATTGACCGTTCTACCCTGTGGCAAGAACTCATGATGCACCACGCCCCTGCAATCGAAGAAAACTGTCAGCAAAACTTTCACATTCGACCGAACTTGGTGCGCTTTTTTCGGTCTTGGTTCGTGCGGCAGCTTCCATTGAGATGATTGAGCTTTGGTTTCCACGTCATAACCATAAACCCACGATTCGTCACCAGTTATGACCCTCTGGAGCAAATTTGGGTCGTCGCGGACAGAGTCCAACATCTCATTAGCAATGTTCATGCGATGCTGTTTTTGGTCGCAATTGAGCAATTTTGGTACGAATTTCGCGGCGACCCGTCTCATGCCCAAATCATTGATAAAAATCGAATGGCACGAGCCAATCGATATGTTTAGGTCCTCAGCAACTTCTCTTACGGTGATTCGACGATTGGCCAATACCATTTTCTCCACTTCATTAATTTTTTCGTCTGTTGTTGAAGTGCTCGGGCGTCCGGCACGCTCTTCGTCGTTCACATCTTATCGGCCTTCTGAGAACATTTTGTGTCACCGATAAACGTTGCTTCGGTCCAAGGTAGCTTCTCCGTATGCCACAGTCAACATTCGGAATGCATCCGCGCACTTAATTTCGTTTTTCACACAAAATTTGATACAGGTTCTTTGATCCATTTTTTTGAATAGGTAAAAATCGAAGACGATCCAAAACACGTGCAAGCAAAGCAGCTGTCAACAATTAAGTGAACATTCAAAATGGCCGAGCTTGTCGGCATAAGTGAGAGACATGAGTACCAACATAACGCCACAAAAAAATCGAAATTCGAATATACGTAACCCGCGAAAATTCAAAAGTCGCGATAACGATTGAACACACCTCGTATATGCGTATTATACGTACATAGAAACAGCTACGAACTAACGCTACACAGTACACTAAGTATGCATATTTATATATCTATAAAGGTGGGCCATACTTGGGGAGCAACAACTTATGGAGTAGACTATAAAACAAGAATAACGGATCCAAACATATAAAAACGTTTAGTTGATTAGGTAAATTACTTTTAAATATATATCCGCAGTCTCTTCAAAACGTTATCGACTGTTGGTAGCAAGTAAGAAGCATCAAGTTTGTCCCACTGCTCGCGAAGGGCTTTTTGCGCTCGTATAAAATTTTAGAATCGTATATTCTCAAAACCGGCTTTCAACCCAAAGGAACTGGGTTGCGGAAAAACCCAAAAAAAAATCCATTGCGTATAGAGCCGGGCTGCGCGGCGATTGTCCGATTGACACTCGAACTTGTCTAAAAAGTCAGAATAGTCAAGCGAGAAGTCAAGAAGGTGACGGTCGGTGGTTTTGCGCTCAGGGGAGTACAATGGTGTCTAAACTCTGCTGTCGATAAAGTTTGCTCTTCACGTTTTGCGGTGGGTCGATTAAAATTAACAGAGTTTTGCCGGTTGCCAATTTATTTATATTCGCGCTCTCACCGCTATTGGAATGGACATCTCTTCAACTGCTAGCAGTCAAAATATTATGGCGATTAGCCGTTAGCATCCACGGTCAATTCGTTTGACACCGCTTTTCCCGTGCAACGTGTCAGCGTGATTTTGGAAAATTAAGAAGAAAGACTGTCGAGTGGTTATCGAGCATTATTTTTTAAAGTTTGGAATGCAACCCAAGTGATAACTGAATTGGATAAGAGACGAACTTCACGGACTCTGCGTCATGTTTTGTCAACTGGATTAATTGGTTTAAAAGGTTTTAAACTCATTAAGAAAATAAAAAGAGGGTACATGATCGAGGATTGACCACGTTCAGAGACTGACGAGGAGAACGTGGAAAAAGTGCAGAAAATTATTGCCGCAGATGGACGAGTGAACATTCGGCCGATAGTGAAGGCCGTGGGGATCAGTTTGGGAAGTGATCATTCTATCCTGCACCATAACTTGAACATGAAGAAGTTCAGAGCAAAATGGGTGCTGTGTTACTCAATCAAATGCAAAGATGCGCGGGTTTCCGCTTTTCAATAAAATTTGGCCAAGATGTCGAAAAATCTGTCGGATTTTTGGCGCAGACTCGTGGCCGTCGGTAAAATTGATATCCATCATTGCACTCTCAATACTCAATAAGCTTCTCGCTAATGGTGTGTACCCGGTGAAGGTCCGTCAAAGAGCGTGCGGACAACGGCATCGACCGGAAAAATAATAGCTTCGGTTTTTGGGACCAACACGGAATGATTCTGGTCTACCTTGATAAGCGTGAAACGATCACAGACGAATATTACGTAGGACAGCCTGCGTCAGGGTCTTACTTAGAAACAGGTTTGCAGAAAAGGTTATCCAGTTTTACCAGGACAGTGCTCCTGCACGATAGTCGCGGCTAGCAATAGAAAAACTGTCCGAATTCAAATTCGGATATATTGAATAAAAAACAAAGAAAAATCCATTGCGTATAGAGCCGGGCTGCACGGCGACCACTTGGACTTGTCCAAAAAGTCAGGAGGGTGAAGTGAGAAGACAAGAAGGTGACGGTCGGTCGTTAAAGTGGTTTTGCGCTCAGGGGGAGTACAATGGTTTCTAGCAATAAAAAAACTGTCCGAACCCAAATTCGGAATTATTGAATAATCCTCGATTTTCCGGACCTGCCCCCTGTCAATATTGCTCTTCGGAAATTTATGGAATAGTCTCAGTGTAAATGCAGCAATGAAGAGGCTGCATCAATGCCTATTTTCAGTCTAAGGACGCAAAATTCAACTCGCGCAGCATAATTGCTCTGGAATCTCGATTGGAAAAGTGAATTAAACTTTACGGGGAGTGTGCCGAATCATTTTGGCTTTTATTGTAAAAGACGTGTTGAACAGACATATATATTGTTCAAAAGGACAAACATTTTTTAACTATACATTTATTTTAATATAATTTTAAATCTAACTAGCAAACATGTGTATTAACATGCTAGATATCCAGTGAGTTTACTACCTAATTAGACATACGTCGTACGTTGACTTGGTAGCAATTTGTACGATCTACAACAGTGTGTAATAGCAGTGTTGACTACCGGCATAGCGGAAGTAAATCAATGTAGTACGTCACTTATGCTCCAATTGGCATACGAGTTGGGGCAATAATTGTTCGGCGTTTGACAACACTCCCGTGATAGAAGTGCTTCGTAGTGGAAATTTAACTTGACTCCTCCACAAGGCCGAGCATTTTAGTCGGTAGCTGATATCGGTAAATCAGCCTGAAATGAAGGAAACGCACTTCTGTGCCGATGCTAACGACACATCGGCCATGTTATATCGTGCTTATCTTTCGTGCTTCATGGTTGTTTGATGCAAGAATGATAACCTAGGTAGATAAAAGCATGTAAATTACTAATATATATATATATATATATATATATATATATATATATATATATATATATATATATATATATATATATTTATATATATATATATATATATATATTCTACACGCAGATTCGATTGCAAAATTAACTAACATTGGTGTGATTGCAGGTTCAATACGCAATGAACAACATCTCACAGAAAAGCTACACAACCGTGAAGTACTTTACAAAAATGATGAGGTAAGTAACAGTAATAGATGCGGTTTGCTATACACAAACTCGGCAGCAAGCACACATGTATATATATATATATATGGAAAATGCTCTTGCTAACACGTTTGCGTTCTTTTAATTATATTTTTTATCACGGTTTGTCTTCATTGTGGCTGGATCATAGTCATACAGCGTCTCTTTGTCTCCCCCTTTCATGGCTTGGCTGGCAAAAGATGTGTTGATTTAAACCATGTGTTTGTACTTTTGGCTTCCAAATACCTTAGGAGAGGAACCCCAAAGGCGTAGAATCGCACGATCTGGTCATTAAATTCTGGTCGCCTAAACGGTATATTGGTCTAGATTCAAACGGCAATTACTTAGTGATTGTGTTTTGTAAAAAATTGCTGCATAGTTTTTCATGAAATTATGGTGAACAGCCGTGATGTTTGCTGTCGAGCGACCTGGGCAACATATGTCGATAGTTTGGCAAAAGTATTTGACCCAATTTCGTCAATTTTTTTTATTAATCTCTTCAGAGTTGACAATAACTGTTTTAAATTGTTTTAATAATAACCTTAAAATTCGTTTCTTCCTTGTAGTTTCCTTTTTTTTTTGTCGACGTCCCTCCTTGCTAATGATATCAGTTTTAAATTTGTTGGTAAAATTTAAATTCTGACTCTAGTCAAAACGACTGCAGTACCACTTCATTCTCGTACATTATTTGTATGATTTATATTGAATTGTCATTCTGTTGAAAATCTGTGTTATTTGATTAAATTACTGTACACGTGTTCTATATTATTATTTACATTGCTATGATCGTTGTTTAAACGTTACAATTGTGAGGTGTGACCGTGTACTCCTTGGATTCTCCTTATTATTATTATTATTATTATTATTATTATTATTATTATTATTATTATTATTATTATTATTATTATTATTTATTAGTATTGTTTAAATGTTACAATTGTGAGGTGTGAACGTGTACTCCTTGTCTTCTCCTAGCTCCTAAATATTATTCCATGGAACCGACAATACAGCCGGCGTTTCCTCGGCACACTGCAAGCGACAGCAGTTGCCGTAGAAACTCGCCTTCGCGCCGATTCCCTGTGAGATCTGTAATCCGTTGGCCCAGCTCACTGATGAATCTCTTGGTTCCCTTGCTTACCGGACCCATTGTTTCTATAGATATTGGCACTACGATGTAACTTGCCTCCAGTTCTTGGTACTTGCGTTTTTTCCCATTATCTGCGCGCTCGGCAACCCATCCCGCTTCTAGTGAACTGTGGCGTATATATGAGGTAGCCACTGTACAGGACACTGTAGCATCCCATACCAAGCATCTGCCGTTAGCCCATAGCGGGATTGTTACGCCGTCAGGTCTTTTGTCGTCATGAAGTCCTAATCTGGGCTCGAGCGTGCTTGATATACCAGCTTTGCGTAAGGCTCTTCTTATAATTGCATTGATTTGAGCGTGTCTAGAAACTCTACCATGGCTTTTGATGCAGCTAAGAGGGTGAAGTCCATCCTCAGTTACTGTGGTACCACATGCGCGGCAACTGTAGGGGTTGCAAACCGCGGCACCTATTCGAAGAGCTGTTACCATGCGGAATGAGGTGTTGTCCAGCATGGTACGCAGTTGCGGGGAAAGGATACACTTTAGAAAGCCTCCACTAAATGTGTCCCGTGCTGCCAGAAAGACAGCTTTTTCCACTGGAGATTGGAGGCTGTCTAACAGCTCTCTAGCTTTTTTTTTTCTTTTTTTTTTTTTTTTTTACTGCTGAAACCTCTCAGCATTACTTTGGGGGATTACGGGAATCCAGACGGACATGCGCCACCCCAGCCATGGTGACTAGTCTGGGACTCGCAAACCCAGTAAACCCGCTTCCCCCCCACCCCCAGGGATCGGTAACTGCGTAGGCATTGCTTCGAATCCATGGGAGTGGTGTTGCACCAACTCCTACATTCTACTCCAATCTGGCATCATCCATCGTCTCATGTCTGCCTTGGTGCAGCTCAGATGCGTCAGCCAGACCGTTAACGCCTTCCACAGCTCCGCCACCTGGGGATGCGTCGAGAGTCATCGCCTGGAGCGTCCCTGGCTGTCCCTGCCTAATCCCAAGGCTAGTTCGCCTTCGCTGCCTATTTCCCCTTCTTTCCCTGTCACCTACGGGCGCTCCCTCTCGACTGGATCGGGGGCTATTGTTGAAACGAGCTCTCCTGGCAGTTTCCTTGGCCACCTTTAAGGACATGATAGTCTCGAAGAAGGCACAAGACTCCCTCCACGCCTTCGCCGAAGTCAGCATGTGTGCTACAACCTTCTTGATCGACTTTCCTCTCACGGTGGTCGCACCCGCGTCTCTGGCTTCTTGGAGGGCCGGACACCGCAGAACTGTGTGCTCGACATCGTCCGTCTCACCCGATCTGCATAACGCGCAGATGTCGACACTCGCCTTGTTAATTCTTACCATGTACGTTTGGAACTGGCCATGCCCGGTCAGCACCTGTGTCGTACCATAAGACAGCTCACCGTGGTTGCAGTCGTACCACGCCTTCAGGTCAGGGATGAGGTCTCTGGTCCAGCTCCCCGCGGGCGGCCTCCGAGGGTCTCCCGGCTGCACTGTGGCCCATTCTTCATGCCACTGGGCGATTGTCCTCGATCTAGCCGTTGTTAAGTCCAGATCGCCATCCCTCCATCTTTCGGCCCGTTCACTTGCCAGCAGATCCCATGGTAGCATCTTAGACAGGACCAAGAGGGCCGCGGTCGACACCGTGCGGTAAGCCCGGCGACACGAATGGCTACCGGCCGCTGTGACGATCGAAGCGCTCTCCTGTTTCTTTGTGTCCTCAGCGCCATGTCTGCCCACACTGGAGCCGCGTATAGCGCTACCGACTCTGCTACACTGGCCAGCAGGCGCCGCCTGCCTTCTGTGCAGCCGCCGACTCTGGGCATTAACCGCGCCAGGCCGGCCGCGACCTTGTGGGCTTTACCAGCCACATGCTGGATATGCGCCGATCCATTGAGACCTTTGTCGAGCACCACTCCGAGATACTTTGCTGTCCGAGCAAGCTTGACAGGATGACCGTTTAGACGCAGGCGGATGTTCCGGGTTTTCTTCCTGCCTGTAAGGTACATTGCTTCCGTCTTGTGCGGGGCCAGTCTTAGAGAATGGTCTTCCATCCACTCTGCCACCTGCTCCAAGGCTTCATTAGCGGCATACTCCAGGGCCGCCGTTTCCCGTGCCGTGATAACCAGCGCCAAGTCATCGGCATAGGCCACCATCTCAACACCCGCCGGTAGGTCCGGCAGCTCGAGGACCCCGTCATAGGCTAGGTTCCACAGAATCGGCCCTAAGACCGACCCCTGAGGAACCCCCGCAGTGATCTCATACTCCTGACCGCCGGTCGACAGCCTTCTTTCCGATAGGTAGGACGAAATTATCCGGCGAATGTATGGCGAAATGCCCTTGCGCCTCATTGCGTCCATGGCCACCTCCCAGCTCATCGAGTTGAAGGCATTCTTGACGTCCAGGAGGACGAGCACAACAAAGTCTCTTGTTTTCGGAGTCCTTGTTAACTGTTCGGTCGCCCGTTCTAAAACCCGTGTAAGGGCGCCAAGCGTGGACTTTCCCTTACGGAAACCGTACTGGGCGTCTGACAGAGCCCCTTTGAGCTCAATCTCAGCGTTGAGCCTCTCAACGATAACATTCTCTAAGATCTTGCCCATTGTGTCAAGAAGACATATAGGCCGGTAAGCAGAACTACTTGCTAAAGCATTGCTCTCTCCCGATGGTTTGGGGATTAGGACCAGGTTGGCGTTTTTCCACAGCCGCGGAAATCGCCCTTCTCTTAGAAGACGCATCACCAGTGCTTGAAACAGCTTCGGCCATCGCTGAACCAGTAGCTTCGCCGCTCCAGGAGGTACTCCATCCGGGCCGGGTGCTTTACCGGGTGTCAATCGCTGCCATGCTCGCTCGACTTCCTCCAACGTCACCTCGGGAATATCTTCTTCAGCAACCAGAGGCTTCTCCCCGTCGCCTCTCCACGGGTGAACCGGGAACAAGCTATGGACCTGATCCTTTAGAACATCCGGCGGGAGTCTCGGAGAAGGCGCCCGAAGCCTGTCCATAACGATTTGGTACGCTAACCCCCACACGTCTCTCTCCACGTCCTCTGCCAGCTGTTTCCACGCCTGTACCTTACTCTTCCAGATGAGGCCTTGAAGGTCCTCGCGGGCAGCTCTGTAACTTTCCAGGAGTGTGACCGATTGCTCGTCAACGTCTAGCCCCCTCTCCCCTCGGTTCAACCTTCCACTCAGCCAGCTGCGTTGCCTAGTATACGCCCTGTTTAGCCTTGTGCATCGCTTTCTCGCTTCCCCGATCTCTTTGCTCCACCAGTAAACGGACCGGTGCCGTCGGGCACCTCCGCCGTTCGGGTGAGGCGGGCCAGCCTTTGTACATGCGGCAATGAGTGTTTCAATGAGTTGATTTTCGTCCACCGTTCCCACTCCCATCGTCCGACACCTCGCGTCGATCTCCTTTACTAGCGCTTCCTTTTCCAGCTGTCTCATCTGCCACCGTCTGCCCCGGGTAGGTGATGCTGGAAGCGTCGCGGTTGGGGCTCGTACCTCAAAGCAGATGTAGCGGTGGTCGCTGTGGTTATGAACCGTATCGACCTTCCACCCGGTTATCGCCGTGAATGCCCGTTCGTTGGCAAGCGTGAGATCTACGTGGGATTCCCTCCCTGCCCGTGAGAACGTCGGAACGTCCCCGTCGTTCACAGCCATAAGCCCCTGCTCTGCCATCCATTCCAGTAAGATTTGTCCTCTTTCCGAAGTGTTACGACTACCCCATGCAGTACTGGCCGAGTTGAAGTCCCCGGTAACAATCAATGGTTTTCCCTCGTGCGTGCCTAAGCTACGGCCTAGTTGACCCAGGAAAACCTGAAACTCTTGTATCTCCCTATTAGGTGAAAAATAGCACGAGTAGAGAACACCCACCCCGTCTAATTCCACCCACGCAAAGCCACTGTCGCCACTTCCCTGAGCCCGTACGGCCCATTTGGCGTTGTCCTCTCCTGTCCACCAGGTTGCCGCATCGATGCGTTCATCGGTATTTATAGAGCTGTTCTTTCTCATTCGCTTCTTGTTCGGTTCCGAAAGGAGGCATAATGCTATGCCCCTCTCCCGGACCGTCTCCTCAAGCAGGTCGTGCGCAGCTCTGCACCGGTTGAGGTTCACCTGAAGTATTCTAATCATTAGAAGTACCATTGACTTCCCCTCCCTTGGCTGCGGCACCAGCGACAGCGGCGCTGATGGCACCACGCCCTCTCCTGCTGTAACCCTCGCTGTCCGTAGTCAATTGTTTAGCTTCTTTGCGCTGTCGCTTCTTTTCGGCCGCTTCCTGGCGCGCCCTAGCCTCTTGCTCGGATGCTTCTCTCCGCTTCCTTTCACCCTCGAACTTCTCGAGGTTACTCTTACGAGCAGCCTCTTTCAGCTCCTCAAGTTTTTTTGCCAGCACTGGGCATTTGCTTGACGAAGCCGAGTGCCCGTCGACTTTGCAGATATAGCAATGCCCGGTTTCGCTAGTGCACGCACTAAGGAGGTGCCCGACGTCGCCGCACCGGTAACAGCGTCGGCCTTGCGCTTTCTCCTCCTGACAGTCTTTAGCCATGTGGCCTTGCTTCTGGCAGTTAAAGCATGTTGGTACGCTAAACCAATCCTCTGCCCGGCACGTGGTGTTACCGATCTGCAGGTGCTTCATGTCGACTAGTCTTTTTGCCGCCGCAGTCGGAAGAACGACAAGACACTGGTATCGCCCAGTTTTGCCGGACCGCGGGTCTTCTGTGCGCATGCGCATATCTGCCGGCATGCTCAACTTTCGCCTTATCGTTTTTTCGATGCTGTCGCTGTCCGCAAACGGGTCCACGTCGCGCAGTACGATCGTCTTTGGCGGTCCCCCAGAGTCTCGGCAATCAACCTTTGTGTTGATCGATCGTGCTAGCGTCTCGGCAAATGTGCCTGTTGATGCCTTTGTGCCGGTCACTCTAACGAGAACGTCCCCACTTTCGGTCGTGGCTAGTCCTCCGCGCGCGGCCAATACTACGCCCGCCGCTCTGAGGTCTGCATTTTTTCGCACGCTCATGAGCGTTTCTGCTGCAGTTTTACCCTCAATCTTCCTTACCCGGACAGTAGTATGGGTCGCCCACGTCTGGTCTGAGACGTTTGTCTCTTTTGGTAAGCTTCGATCCGCGGGCGGTGTTCTAACAATGAGTTCGACATCACAGTCGAGTACCCGACAGCACGCCTCAAGGATCTGAGGGATTGTGTAGTCTTCCAGCTCCTCGGTCACAGCCACAGCTGGTGCCTCCTCCCGCCTATCTACATTAAGGGTATGCAGGAGTCTACCAAAAAGCCTGATTAAGTCGGCCGAGGTCGCCCCCAAGGGGACCATCCCGGCCACTAGCGTTCGTGACGCCTCCGAGGGACTCTGGTGTATTCCCGCCGTCTCCCCTTCTTCGTCTATCTCCCCGTCGCCGACGACCTCAAAGTCGCTTTTGCATCTAAGTGCCGCCACCTTTCCTGGTTTAAGGTCGGCCAGCACTGCCGCACCGGGAAATTG
Source organism: Dermanyssus gallinae (assembly GCA_003439945.1). Classification (NCBI taxonomy): domain Eukaryota; kingdom Metazoa; phylum Arthropoda; class Arachnida; order Mesostigmata; family Dermanyssidae; genus Dermanyssus; species Dermanyssus gallinae. The sequence continues at coordinate 62,125 of QVRM01000528.1, forward strand.
AGGAAGCACATGTTCGATGAGTCCTCTGTCTCTCTCCGATCCCTTCATCAGAATGAGTCCTCGCGCTTCTCTAGGGCTCCCAATCCCCCTATGGGTTAGCTTCACCCTTTTGAAGCATCTCTCTGGCCATCTCTTTAACACTATGCGTGCCGTCTCCTCTACGTCGTTGTTTCGGGTTGCCGCTTCCAAGGCCGTGTCGATCGTTGCAGCCGTCTCGGCCTCTCTCGCCTCGATCTGCTCCTTATCGAGCTTCTGATTACATTTCGAACACAGTGAGTTTCCGTGCAGCTCCAGCACCCTGTTCACCCCAGCAAGCTTTCGGACTTCTTCCTCGAGCTCGGCCTTAGCCTTTAGTAAGGCGTCTACCTCATTGTTGCCCGAAGCCTGCGTGAATGTCCGCCTGAGTTCTGATAGCTCGATCTCGAGTGACTCTACCCGCTTTTTTTCGGCTTCGAGCTTTCCCATCCACTCACGGTCTCTCTGTTTGGAAAGACGCTTGAATTTTAGGGGAAACTTACCTACCTCCCCAACGGCGTCCTTGATGAACATCTGGGTATGCGGGTATCGCACGATAAGTTGACTCAACACCTTGGACCAGGTGCGCATCTGCTCGGCAACTCCGTCTGCGTCTTTAGGCTCAATTCTTCTCATTGGCCAAGCCTTTACAGGCAACTCAGGCACGGTTTTGACCCCGCCCTTAGTCTTTGACTGAAGATAATCCAGCCATGGTCCGTTATCCTCTAAGCCCCCATCGTTCTCGTTACCCTCATCATCACTCGCGTCTGCAGGTGTTTCAGTCTTTCGTCTTTGCTTCGGGGTTTGTTTCGACGTCTTTTCCGTGATCTTCCCGCTCTTTCCTTTTTCCTCCTCGTTTTCTCTTTCGTTTTCCATTGCCTGTTTTCCCGCACAGTTTTGGTCTCCCTTCACCACTACCTGCGCATTCACATCCTCCGCGCCGTCATCCTCTGAGCTGGAGGTGTGTATGAACACTCCCCCCAGAGCTCTCTTCGGTTGGCTCTCTTCCATTCTTCCCTCGCTCGTCTCTGTCGTTCCCGTTCTTTCGCCTCCATTCCCTTGCGTTGGCGTCCTTTGCGTCAGCCCTGAGGGGGCGAATATCGCCGGCATTTTTCGCCTATTGTCCCCACCCTCGGAACTCATCGTGTTTGAGCTTGACACAATGTCAAGGTCGCTCAAACCCTACGCCCTAATGCGCCGTCGGTATCTCCCGACCAAATCCCTCTCTCTCCCCCAAAGCTCTCTAGCTGCAGCGCTGCATCTGTAGGAGTCCAATGTATGCTGTGTGGGACGTTCTTGCCAGGGGCCTGGTCCAATTGCTTGTCTAGCTATAAGCTCTGCAGCGTCTTTGGCTCTTGTGATTCCTTGGCGGATGTCTGGTGCGACCAACGTTTTTGCAAGTTTACCAAATTCCAATAGAGACGCGGCATAGCACATGGGAGCCAGCTCCGCCGCTGATATAATACCAAGTCCTCCTTCGGCAACTAGAAGGGTTGCTCTTTTCCATGTGTTATCATGCAGGTCAACGTTTAATACCTCACCTAAAATGCTTCTTGCGGTATCGTCGTAAGCTTGAAGATCTTCGTGACATTTAATATTATTATTATTATTCTCCCCTCTGACCCTTGTTAAAAAAAATTATTAGAACGTGTTCTTAGTTTACAGTTTTGTGGTTCAAACTTTTTGTGCCGGTTTTGGCACTAGTGGCACCAACTATGCGAACGGAATTACCTCCACACGCTACGAGAAATAATAGTTATCTCGAATATTCTTATTCGCGGTGGTTTCGCGCCACTGCCCTCAATATTCCGCTCGTCAAGATCCGCATAAGCCTTTCCGTTCCACTGCTGATAGGCCCAAGAGTCATAATAGCTCTTAGCATGAAATAGTAGCTGTTTTCGAAATCTGTGTTTTAACGTTTTTTCCCTTTCAGTATTTTTTGCTACCCATCTTCCGTGTCTATCGAGCTATGGCCTAGATGAGAGAGAGCCACAATGAAGAACACTATAGCATCCCATGTCAGGCACATCTTGCGCGACCTCAAGCGAAGTGTTAAGTCATCAGATATCTCTTCGATATTTTCACTGTGAACATTGCACAATTATTAATAACAACTATAGGGACCCACGAGAGGCATTCCCCTCAGTATCTCCCTGACCTAAAGGCCATTGATGAACTGCAATGTTGAACCGCTAGGCGTAGAAGTTACTAACAGACGTTGATATATTGCCTTCTTAAATCGAGCCAGAGTCCTGGAATTTCCTACGTTTAGGGGCAGTTAAGTGCCCCGTATACGTGTATGGCTGCATGGCCCCTACTGAACAAAGACTATTTTGTCAGTTAGCATGATGAGATTTCATTATATATCTCTCTTCGTTCTTAGAACTCTTCGCGTGGGTGAGGTGAAGCACCATTGCAGAGTATCACCGACAATAAGATTGCTTACCGACTATTTCGTCACATGCCTTGGCACTCCAGCGTTGCGGGTAGTATTACCTTCCTAAAGGCTTATTTTGTATTATTAGATCTTAAATGGCACGGTTTAAGCCACTTTTTAATGAAAATACCACGAGTACTTCGAGAAACCGCAATCTTACGGCTTGAGTGTAAACTGCCAAAGTTATTTGCCAATATATCCGTTTTAATTACGTCGGTATGTGTGTTTTCCCAAATAACATGCCTCACTCTCAACCTGCTCTCTGCTTCTTCCCTCTTCTTCACGGTTTATTTTTTGTGCGTCACCAGTAAGTAACGATTTCTACAAATAGTAGTAGTAGTAGTAGTAGTAGTAGTTTTTTTTAATTATTATATATTTATCCAATATTAACTCAATATTAACTCCATACGAGTGCAGGGCATGTGGAAAAACAGTTTTAAAGAAGGCTCTTCGTAGAGCCGGCATATCAAGCACCCTAGAGCCCAGGTTGGACTTCGAAGACGACAAAAGACCCGACGGCGTCACCATTCCGCCATGGTCTAAGGGCAAATGTCTAGTATGGGATGCCACGGTATCATGTACAGTGGCTCCGTCATACTTGATACATAGCGCTACCCGGTCAGGGTGGGTTGCCGAATATGCTGAGATCGCAAAAAAGCGCAAATACTCTGACCTAGAGAAAAGATACCACTTCGTACCCGTCGCCATGGAAACGATGGGTCCAATCAGCAAAAACACAAGTATCTTTCTCAAAGACCTAGGTATCAAAATAAGTGCTAACACGGGTGACCAGCGCGAGGGTGAGTTTCTACGTCAGCAACTCTCGCTCGCAGTGTGTAGGGGAAACGCCGCCGCTGTCATCGGCTCCATGGATTGAGGAGCAGGGGTGAGCCTAGGCGGGTACACGTTTAGATCCCACAATTGTAGGGAAACACCGAAATTATTATTATTATTAACAATTTCCTTCTCCCATTCCTTGCGATGCAACCAGCTATCTTCGATCCAGCCGCTGAGCAGCCTCCTCAGTACAGAGGCTGTATGCTTTCGAGTGTATTTGCAAGTACTCATGAATAACGCTATGTGTGTCATTCATGCATTCTTTTCCATAGAACGTATAATAACTTCCTGTTGAATGCACTGCCACGGCTCGACTTCGATAAAACGAGCACACTCCTATAAAAACTACATTATCGCACAAATATGCGTGTGTTGTTTGCACACACACACACACACTCATATATATATATATATATATATATATATATATATATAGGCGCGCCGACAGCTATTTGCTTCCTCCCTGCGCGTTTTGTGATCCGAGATATGGATGTGGCCTGTGTCTCTCTCGGTGTGTCTATATAATTACGTCGCTGTTAACTGTTGCGTCCGCCGTCTGCGTGTGTATGTGCGTGTGTGTGTGTGTGTGTATGTGCGTGTGTGTCTATGCGGGCTATGTGGGCAATATACCAACATTGGGATTGGAGATGGCGTCCAACCGCTACGGAACACCAACGCGGCTTGCAGCAGAGGCTCGCTTTGCATGACACTAATAAGTCGCGCTTTATTTATAGTCTCCTGCCCGCCTTCCTATACAGAAACAGAGGGACGGGCAGGCTTACGGCCACCACCCCATACAACTGTCGCCATCCGCCAGTCCGCTCGCCGACGTTGAGACGAAGCCTGGCTGTGCTTCGCTATATAAGTATAGTTAGTGGTCAGCCGGGCCGGGCGGTGTCTGTCTCTTCGTCGAACGGTAATGTCTGGCCTGGCCGGGCCGTCTCGTAGTCAGTTAGATCATGCTGTTGGTCTCGTTTTTATTTCCTCTACCCGTGTGATGCATCTGCTATCCGCTCACTACAGACTTCCAAGTCGCCCCTTTTCTCTCTTTCCTTATCTTTATCCCCCCTCTCTCTCTCTCTCTCTTTATATATACATATAAATATATATATATATATATATATATATATATATATATATATGTATATATAAATCGCGCGCGCTTTTTCGGTGTTTCTCTTCCTGTTCCTCTCCTTTTGTTTTCGTTCGTTCTTCGTACAACACCCCCTATAGGAGCACTCACTATATACGATAGGCCTGTTTTTTGCTATGTTCGATTTTTCTTTCACCCAAGTTGTTCAATTAGCTCGCTATGTCAATGGAGTCTCAATACGTCTCCGGACTCCGGCATGGTGAGTAGTTCCATTTCGAGTAGCCAGTAGTGCCCTGCAGTGCTGCTCGAACATCGTCTGATCGACGTGTAATCATGTGAGCTAGCTGAGAGTCATTGTGGTCTTACATTTTTGTCCGACGGAGCCCATAACAATCGGACGATGTTATGACGACATCGGTTCCGCTGTGCCATGCGATGAGCCGCCCGCAAATGCTCTAGCGTGGAAGTGCAGCCGGCTTCTTGGCGGACGTGAAGCGTTCTTAACCTCAAATCGGTTGCCGTCGGTATTTAGATACTATATACACTATCGGCAGTAGCTCAACTGTAGACACAACAAATATAGGCACTTTGACGAAAGAGAACATTCGAAGCGAGCAAATGCAATACGAATCACGACGGCACTCACACTAAGGGCAAGGGCAAGCACATGAGTGTGAACAGAGAAAACTTTGATCGGATGGAGCTTGGAATTGCTGTCCCGACTACAGGCTGTGATTGTGAACGCATATCGGGCAGATTAGGCTTGACTGTGTATGGCTGTCATAACGTAGACGGCGTTTTACTTGATTACAAGACGACCATCGGGATCGATCCCTTCGCCCAAAACATAACTTATTAACGCTGAGCTTGATGTCGGCCAACGAAATGAGCGTACAGATCGACTAATTTCTTGTTATAACAGCGCAGGTGCAAAGTACAAATCTTCTAATTGAATATATAGTGTTTTATATATTTTTAATTTAAGCACAATGATAGCGACCGCTCGATAAAGAACAGCGGTCGTGCAAGAAAACGCTCATCCTACGCGTTCAGTTAACACTGCATGTGCTTTTTCAGCCTCAGGGCAAGAGACCGTCTCTACACTTGTCTCCTTCCCGAGTATTCTTATAAGTGTGTTTATTTGGTGAGCGCATCGTGCACGAACGTCCCAATAAGCTTGCTGGCCGAACCAAGGCGTTTATCTAAGGGGACACGGTTCCGTCAATTTTTCGAGCACCGTACGGGAACGCATTTTTTGTGCCGTAAACGATCTCCACTTTTAGTTAATACGTTTGTCGGCAAGGTTCTGAAGCCGTATATATATACATATATATACACAAACATGTAATCGGCTGCAATCGGATTCTCTCGCACATGATAGCTATATCTTCCTTTCCAACTGATCCGCGGGAAAATACAGTTAAACGTGAGCACGTCGTGCAAAAGAAAGTAAACAGACCAGAATATTTACACAACAACATCACGCTTGGTATTTTGTTTATTATTCATTTGCTCTGTTAGGTTCTGCATCTGTTTGTTTGCACGTCGTTTGTGAGCAGACAAGCAGACCGGTACTTATTTATTACTTTGATTCTTGTGCTTGTACTCGTTGTTCTAGCTAACCAATTAGATGAAGCATAAACATCGTTCCATTTCAGTAGATAGGTTGTCATACTGACTGCTAAAACGTGTGCGTTAGTCGACAGAGACATTGACGACAGAGATGTGGCTGTCGACGCAGCGTCTGAATCTAAAAGCCGATCAAAAGGTCACACAAGTCTAACAAGGGTTATTGACTTCCGGCAAAGACTTAGTATGTGGCTCTTTCAGTTTGAGCTCCCGCCTGCTGGCTGACTGCTCTCAACTGCAAAAAGGGCAGCAAGGTCGCATTTGTATTGGTTGGGCGTCTAATCCACATCTTTCTTGTAGGAGAGTGCATACCGGCAAGACCGCCAGCGCTGACGATCGACTTAGTAGTTCGTCTTTGGGATTAGTCCGCAATGCTCTATAGCGACTTGCAGACAGATTGGTAGATAGCTCGAATGATAACGAGACACATTTGCCAAATCGGCATCGGCAAAAATCTACCATCTATCACCTGGCTCGGCGTGCGCGTTTCGGAGCGTTTTGCTCAGAGGTGACACTGATAGTGCCGCATGCGAGAGCAAAGCCCCTTCCGTTCCAGTGGACATACACAGCTTCAGCAGCTCTACTGCAACAAACTTTCATATATATATATATATATATATATATAAATATATGTATTACTACTACAATATCGGTGTCACCTCTAATACATATTTATATATTTGTTGCATTTGAGCTGCTAATGAAATAAAATTAGTCGCATTTTTTTTGTTTCTGTTTACAATTTGAAGACGCACTGCTAGCTAACAACGCTAAATACACATCCTCCTATTGAAGCCGAGAAACTCTTCTATTAAGGCGACACTTTAGCTTCCGTCATTGCCAATATTGATTGATTTCTTTTTCGCTTGGCATGTATACCTTAACACACATGTCACCCTTTTATATTAGAGGCGATTAGAGCGGCAGCATATATATATATATATGATTCTTGCCTTCGACCCAGAAGAATGTAGGTTGTCTGCTAGAATGCACTGACATATTATAATCGGATCTACTCGATCAAAGAAAGGTTACGACACCTTGACATTGTAGAGCAAAACGATCGATGCAGAGGGCGATCTCGAGGTCTGCACTTGCATCAAGGAGTAGCCTCGCTTTAACCTTCCTCTATCTATCTCGTACAACTTGGCTTTCCCTCTTTCGCTTCTAAATATTCCCCCTAATTTTTACCCAGGTGCCCATCGGTATATGTTTTCTGAGCCCCGCACTTTTCTGCTTGCTGCATCTGCTGGTTCTCGCGCGCCGGCGGTTCATTCACTATCTTCAGATGTCAGGTCAACTTAGAATATGATGAAGGTGTCGTTGCACGATCTGCGCTTCTGTCCTGCCTTGTAGGTAGGGTCCCATAATGAGGGAAGGCTCAGGGAGGAGGTTTAACGGCAATATCAGATTTTAGGGACTTAACAGGGTACTCTTGGTGCCAGATTTACCAGAGACAATCCACATAGATTGCTACGAACGCAGCCTGGTAGACTTATTGAGTTCTGCATTGCTGCCACTGCCAAATAGAAGCGGAAGACTTTGGTTTAACGAACGTCTAACAGACCGTTCCGGTTATGCGCCTGTCGGCTTTGTTTGTTAAATGGTTGGTTACGAAATCGTTTAGGGAAGAGAAACAAAGGTAGTGGAAAAAGAAAGAGTGGGCAGCAAAAAGGGAGGCTGATAAACGACCACATACATGGCTGAGGCAAAAGGGGAGGAGGCAGTGTTTAGTAGAGACGGTCAGGTTAGTTGCACATTTTGGGAGAATATGGGCCGTGTCAAATACAACTCCGAAAGGGCCGCGAGATTATGAAGGCCCCTGATATCAGACGACAGAGGAAGCAAGGGTCTGGATAATTAGAGCAATCTCTCTCGGGGAAGTGATAGAAGCAATCGACAGAGCACCATTTACACATAAACGATACCTTAGGTCTCACATCGTGCTGGCAAGTCCTATTTTATGGACGCTTTATCACTGGGGAAAATCCACAGGCCGCTGGAGCGAAACGGCCTTAATAGTCACTACTAAATGAACGGGAATAAAAACGGGACCAGAAGCTTAAAAGGGAATAGTAATAAAAAGCTGCCGGTTTAAAAAACATACCCAGAAGTAATAGAAAAGAGGCTGGGGTCTTCCTTAGAAGATAGGGCCAATACCGGAAGAGTAGCGCAAATTTAGGCAAGAAAGATCGACTCACTCAGCAACTGGAGACCGGCTTGGAGCAATCTGGTGTACGCTGTATAGGCCGAAAAGCTGGCCTATATGCTGTGTTTATGGATTTAAAGGCTGTGATTGACATAGCACCAATGGATAAGATAGTTGAAGAGCTAGCTTACTTTTTAGAATTTTAAAACAAGGTAACGCAAACCACAGGTGTCGTGCGGGGCGATGGACTGAGTCTACTGCTGTTTGTCGTACTTCTGCCTTTTCGGAGTGGATCGACTAGTTACATTCATGGATGAAAAGGGCTTGAACGCAATTTGGGAAAAGACAGTACCCGTGAAATTTCGAAGGTGCGGCCGCCTGACTAGGGGTAGCGTACTTCAAATCAGGGGAACAGAATAACAAAAATTGTAAACAAATTTACATATCTACGGCTCGCTTTATCAACAAGCGGAATCAGCTTTCGGCCACGCATCCAGGAGAGGTTCAGGATGGCCACCATCGCAGCTGCGGCAATTAAACGCCCACATATGCGTCAGGTTCATGCGGCAGCCGCTTTTTTCAAGATACAGATAGCATCCATCGCCACATACGAGTATATGTAGTATTTTACTAAAATGGGATAAGGTGGGAGTTGACAAACTGCGCTTAATCGAGGTTTTTCTTTCTAAAGAGAGTTTTCGCTCAATCGAATGCGTTCAGAAATAGCGTGGTCGACGCTGGAGTGGTGCTGGAGGGTGGCTTATTGTCTTTGTCTGGTGTGTCAGTATTGAGTACATATACGAGTCAATGCATATTTTTATAAAGGGTTTCAGGAATGCTCGATGCGCATGCGTCACCAGTATATTTATTTATTTATATATATATATATATTTGTTGAAATATATATATATATACGAGGTGTGTTCAAAAAGTATCGCGACTTTTGAATTTTCGCGGGTTACGTATATTCGAATTTCGATTTTTTGTGGCGTTATGTTGGTACTCATGTCTCTCACTTATGCCGACAAGCTCGGCCATTTTGAATGTTCACTTAATTGTTGACAGCTGCTTTGCTTGCACGTGTTTTGGATCGTCTTCGATTTTTACCTATTCAAAAAAATGGATCAAAGAACCTGTATCAAATTTTGTGTGAAAAACGAAATTAAGTGCGCGGATGCATTCCGAATGTTGACTGTGGCATACGGAGAAGCTACCTTGGACCGAAGCAACGTTTATCGGTGGTACAAAATGTTCTCAGAAGGCCGAGAAGATGTGAACGACGAAGAGCGTGCCGGACGCCCGAGCACTTCAACAACAGACGAAAAAATTAATGAAGTGGAGAAAATGGTATTGGTTAATCGTCGAATCACCGTTAGAGAAGTTGCTGAGGACCTAAACATATCGATTGGCTCGTGCCATTCGATTTTTATCAATGATTTGGGCATGAGACGGGTCGCCGCGAAATTCGTACCAAAATTGCTCAATTGCGACCAAAAACAGCATCGCATGAACATTGCTAATGAGATGTTGGACTCTGTCCGCGACGACCCAAATTTGCTCCAGAGGGTCATAACTGGTGACGAATCGTGGGTTTATGGTTATGACGTGGAAACCAAAGCTCAATCATCTCAATGGAAGCTGCCGCACGAACCAAGACCGAAAAAAGCGCGCCAAGTTCGGTCGAATGTGAAAGTTTTGCTGACAGTTTTCTTCGATTGCAGGGGCGTGGTGCATCATGAGTTCTTGCCACAGGGTAGAACGGTCAATAAGGAATATTACCTGCAAGTTATGCGCAATTTGCGCGAAGCAATCCGCCAGAAACGCCCGGATTTGTGGAAGAACAAAAATTGGCTTTTGCACCACGATAACGCCCCTGCTCACACATCGTTGCTTGTGCGCGAGTTTTTGGCCAAAAACAACACACTAATGATGCCGCAGCCACCGTATTCCCCAGATCTGGCCCCCTGTGACTTTTTCTTGTTCCCTAAACTGAAGAGGCCCATGAAAGGACGACGTTACGCTACGCTTGACGAGATAAAGACGGCATCGAAATAGGAGCTGAACAAGATAAAAAAAAAATGGTTTTTTGAAGTGCTTCGAAGATTGGAAAAACCGTTGGCACAAGTGTATAATATCTCATGGGGATTACTTTGAAGGGGACAAAATAGATATTCATGAATAAATGAATAATTTTTGAAAAAAACACAAAAGTCGCGATACTTTTTGAACACACCTCGTATATATATATATATATATATATATTTGTTGAAATATTCGTGTGTTCATTATCAAGTGCAGCAATATTTTAGCGAACGTTATAGCCGAGGTGAGATGCCTGTGTTGCATTACGCTCACTCGCTAAAACCTTAGATGCCGTATGACTGATAAAGAAGACATAGACGTCGTGAGCATACATCATTTCACTGTGGCGAATCTCAGTCGCAGTAGTTCGGTGCACTCGGCACCAATGAAATATGGTCACAAATATTCCAAAAATGAATTTAAATATCTTAAAGGGTGATCGCCATGCCGTATCATGGTGATACGTCAACATAAAGCCTAATCAATAACCAATTGCATAGGGTTACGATTTTTTTTGTTGAGGTGGGTATCACTTCATATTCTAATAATGGCTCTATGAATCTTGGTGAATGTAAATTGCGTTGTCAAGCGTGTCCCGTAACTAGTGACTACAAGCTTATTCGTTATAGAATGAACATTTTTCATGTCGTTTTTTCCTTTATCATCTGCTTTTAATATTCCTTTAGGTCAATAGTATGTACGCTAATACACTAACTACACTGGCATTATTGTGGCTTTTGACGCCTTGTCTAATCGTACGAGCACACTTGTTACATGCTTGCTTGCTTATATACATACGTCGAGCCCGGTGGCGTAGTGCATTCGCGTGCGCCTCGCAACCGAAGAAAACACATTAGTGCACGGGTTCAAGCTCCACCGTTGCACATTTGCATTTATGGGTTCAATCGTCGAACGAAGCAATGCGAACGCAGTCCCGTAGATGTTAAATGTTGGAAGAGGGTCAGCCCGAAAAGTTTACTTATATACAGACGCAGTTTGTTACGCAGACGGCCATGATTGAACCAGAGGCAGTTAGAGGGTTAGATTAGAATGACCGGGGGGGGGGGGGACTCGTGTGCGCAAAGGGGCCTAATCCTTGGTCCTTAAACTCAGCTGCGGGCAGCCAGCCAGTTGCATCGATACTGTGAAGGGCAACCATGACGACGTTGGATGCGCCCGAACCACGAACTCATACACAGACGGACACACTCACACGAATTCTCCTCCACCCTCATCCAGGCAGCGTATCTCTCTACTCTCTGCTTTCGAGCCACGGCCTGTGCTGACCTCGCGGCCAATGAGCGCGTTTCTCATTTTCATCGCCCGTTCGTCATTCATTGTCGTCGTTCATCGTCTTTTGGCTTCTTCTTCTTCTTCTGCTCTTTTCTCGGCTCTGTCTGCGTTTTGGCGACAGGCCAAATAGAGCGTCAGGGCCTCGTAGAGGATCTCGTATACATAACATAGAGAAGTGAGCAAGCAATAGAGAAAGAGAGATTAAGATAGAGCGAAGGGCAGATGGTCAGAACAGAGAGAGAGTGAGCATAAGAGGCACATGGTCAGAGAAAGAGACAAAGAAACAAAGGGCGGAGACCGCACGACGGCAGCAGCAGCACCAACAGCACCTACGTAATACTGCCTTGTCGTTAGGAGGAGACGGCTGATAATCGTCAATTAGACGTTATGCTTAGGACAACGTTCTTCGTTAGCATTCTGCCATCACTATCCTACGCATGACAAGGTTACTTACGGGTGAACTTTACCGGCAAGCAGTAACCAACGTTGGCCGTTCTCACCAGTTGGTGCCCTAAAGATATATGCTACGAAAGCCTACCTCAGAACTAGGTTAGGTAAAATACCAAAGGTTTAATACAAAAGCTTCTATGTTCTTTAAGACACTTGTCACCATTGCTTACTTGGAGAAGGTTAATGACGATTTCGATTTGACAGAAGCCCCAAAGACAACACATCTTCCCTATATACATCACCCACTGTGAATAGTTTTTGGTCTTATAATTTAAATCACTAACAGATGAGAATCCGTGCGTCGTGAGAATATCGGCATAAATCTTTCCTTCCTAATGCTTCTTAAAGGGCGTCTTTCTCTGTAGCGTCGGAACTGTTTTCAACGATTCAGTATCACCCTTTACACTTTCATCTTATGGTGGCTAACATCCTAGTTGGGCAAATTGTAAACATAGATATCAGACACACCTAGTGTTTCTTTCACATCACTGGGTCTTCTGTTGTCCTGCTAATTGGGCTAAGGACTGAACTGCTAGACATGCTGCGGCGTGGCATCTGTCGGATTGGCCCAAGCGCCTCGCGTACCTACAACACTTCTGAGGATCGTGGAATCCTTCTGTGCAGCATAACACGTAATGAAGCCCAAGGGCTGCAAACGACGTAGTTAGATATACCCTTATATCCGGCTGCTCGCCGGGCCGCATGTCTCATAGATACCACAGCCTATATTTCTATGCCAATGTCCTGTAATAAAAAATTAACTCTATCCATTAATTGTTGTATCTGCCTCGCCAAATTTATCCTATATGTATGACACACCGAATGCTGCTATTGGTTCTACTTTAAACTTGTTTTTATATGCTTTTGGAGACTGCTACCATTTTACGCTGCAGTGACTCTCAGATAAGTGAAAAACGCTGTACTGTCCACGTCCCCGTCTGTGAAAAAAACGTCGATGACTGACGCCCCAACGCTGCATTCGCCAGTAATTCTTTGATTCTTTATATGCTGGCCTTGTCCAACCTGGAATTAAAACCCCGCTAAATCATATGTGTCTTTCTCAGTACCCTGCGCCGAGCATGATACGTTCTGTCGTGATTTCAGTGGACACTACAGCTGCCGGTGTAGTGTCCTTATGTCGGTTTAACATAGGCAACCGCAACTTTAACCCCTAATTTATTTTATTTCTGCTCCTCCTATTTTTATTTTGTGATTTTCTTATTCTCATTCATCCGCTCTCTATATGTCCTATTCATATTTCTCTAGTTTCTACTCTTCTTATTTGCCAAATTCTGCTCTCATAATTACTCAACTTCCTCATTTGGCCTGCCCCGTCCACCACCTCTATGTGCTAGTGCATAATATCCGTAGAAGCCTCTAAAAGTAAAAGGTTTTACAGACCGGGTTTTCGTGAAAATTTGAATATCCACTCATCGGAGTGCTTCCGCGCCTTACAGTTCTAATATGCTATGCCCTTTGCGGCTCCAAAACACTGCCTTGATATCCCGTATAAGCCCTTTTGCGCAGCTTGCCCATTTTTTACGTTCTCCTGCGGAATCTAAATATTTGTGCTCGGCACCCGCATGAACTTGCTCTGATGCTTGGGCCGCCCGGTCTTTCCAGGCCGTTACTGCGTCTTTGATCAGCGGGTCGTAATGCTCTCGTCATCGTATTCATTTTTATTAATTGGCGGTGCCGTAGTTCCTTTGGCATTGCCACGGAAAGCTAGCTCGATCGTCTCGGCCATCAAGATGACGCCCCTGCCTGAGCTCTTCTGTGGCTATGCGATTGCCTCGTTTACTGCGCGTATTACCATTGGCAATACGGATTCCAAGACCCTTGAAACAGCCGTTGTAATAGTGTCCTGTATGGTTGAGGGTAGTCTGCGTAACACTTATTCTGCGATGCGATCTGTTGATGGTTGCGTTGGGATTTGGTGACGAAGCTGCTGGCTTTGGTTCGATAAGGTTAGCATCCGCTATGTGCGCCGTGGATGTGACGAAACAAATTTCACGGTGCACTTCTGTTACTCCATTCTGTATGACCCAAAACCAGGTCCGCTTTGCAAAATTGTCAAATGCTTGAACGTTGGATACTGGTATGCAGATCGAGACTGACGGGCGTCGTGCTGCATGTTGCATAGTTCGGTTTGTACGGCTCTCTTTAGTTGTTTCATGCGTAGCGGCCTTTGCAAGCATGCCGCCCACGTAGCTTCATGCTTCTTTTTGCACAAACAGCAGCGGGCTGAGAGCGTTGTAACCTTTCAGAGGCGCACTTCCGACATTTGAGTTTTGGGGCCTCACAACTAGTGGCGAAGTGGTTCAGACTATAACACTTGCAGCACTGCAAGGGTTAGGTTTTTATACGAGAATTGCATTAGCATAATATATCACAGCTGCTTGGAATTCGGAACTCGGAAATTGTAGAATTTAGAGGAAACGTTTGAGCGCTGTTCCGAAATCGAATCAGCAACAGGTTTCGCTGAGCACATATGTCACGTGCAGAAGAAATCCGTGTACACACTACAAACACGATATTGCGCCACCAGGGCTCAGCGCAGTCAGTATCGGTCGCCGACAAAAGCTGGCATTACTGTCTGCTATCCGCTGAAACGTCTGTGCTCAGGGTGTCGTCTCGAGCTTTCTGTCACATATGTATAGTTGCTCTCCGCGTATATTCACCACCTTTCATAGCGTTCATGTAACGGTCACTTAAATTAGGGCTGCTTGTCTGGTGTTTGATTTGCGTCTGTTTAGTCCCTAGATATGTTTAGTCGCTGCTGTTACCGTTGTCCCGGTCCAAGAAGTCAATCGAATGTTATTGAAGACACAGTTGTTGTTCAGCAATAGATCGTAATTTCTTGTTCCCGTCCCCACATTCACTATTCTAATGACTGGGCGCTCCCCAAGGATCAGATCGCGGCGTGGACATCGCGTCGAAGTCGTGAGACTTTGGCCTTTGGGATAAGAAAGTAGATACATTGAGAGAGAGAGAGAGAGAGAGAGAGAGAAGCGCCAGGAGCAATTTGGTAGCTGAGGTCGATTGCTGTTCGCGCAGATCCAGCAAAGTCGGTTCAAAGCTGTCTCCACGGCTGACGGCGGACGGACGCCAGAGTATGCGTGCATGCTTGCGCGAAACCCAAGGGAACTGCGATCTGGGCGCGCTTCAAGGGCCGATCTACAGCACCTACGCTGCAGTACTACTTTCTACCCAAGCTGTCCGGCGGAAGGCCGGTCTGCGTCCTACTTTTGCCTGTCCGAAGAGACAGACATTGCACGTTGTGTCTCGAATGTAAGTGGATGTCTGAATGTTGAGCGAGTGGACATGTGGTGAAAGCAAAGGCCTCCAACACCGCAAGGACCTACCTTGATGACCAGCCTGCGCTTCTATTCGTGGCATATGTCATTGACTGAGATGTGATTTTACTATATATATATATATATATATGGCTCGTCAAAACAGGTGCGTTTGAATGGCTAGACTGGCCACATTACCAATAGATCAAAGGTTCTTGCTGTTTTAGTCGTGACGCATCACGATGATGGAGTCGCTCTCCACGCCAACCTCCAAGATGCAAGCAAGTTGGCCAACTGCGCACCTCTATTTTCAGCTGCATTTCGTCTAAAGAACATCATACTACCATGCATTGCGACGCATAACTACCATGGCCTTGTCCCGAGCGCCGACCGCGTCAGCTGACAGCCGTCGGAGATACTGCTCGCCTGTTGACTAAATATAATGCATCTTTTTTAAAGGCTAGAATAGAAAATCGACTGCATATCCGCTACGATCCTATTAAGACGAATTCCATTGCTTTGTTTGATCGACGTTCCTTTTAAGACTAATGTAATGAATTGTCTTTTCCGCTATAGATATATGCGACTCTTTGTTACCCTAAGGTGCCACTGAAAAGTTATACATTTGGCATATCAATGCAGGTGCAAATTCTTCATGGCTGGGCGACACTTGTCTAGGCAGGAATGGGATAACTTGACAGGAATGAATTGACTTTTTTTGTTTAACAGAAGTCGCTTTTAGATTCAAATTTATCGGAGACAAACGTAGCAGAACATGTTTTGGATTGACATTGCTATGACATGGATGGTGTTTTGTTGCATATTTTTTTTACCATCGATCCTGCTTGAAAATACTTTGTTTGAAAAGGTGCATGGCTTATTATCATCAGTATAGTCAGAACATATGCGTAGATTTTATTTCTAGCGGGCTATTTTAGCAGAAGTTAGTTGGAAAATATGAATGGATGAACTTGACCGTTACTCGGCAGCAATTAGTGGTAGTGTCGTCGTTGTTCTGGTGACATGTTTTGAATTTTCATCGGTACGTTTCAGCTGTTATTTTTCCGTGTCTATTCTTGTTGCGGCTGTTACTAACCCTTCTTATTGCATTCTTTCAGCGCCGTCTGCGATACAATCATCTTTATATTCCTTGGAATGGTGCTGGTCAACAAAAAGCCCGAATTTCGAACGGAGTTCATCATGTGGACAACTGTACTATGTCTCGTCTTTCGATTCATGAGTAAGTTCGAGTAGGGAGAGTTTGATTTGAGTATATATATATATATATATATATATATAAAGGACGTTAAGACAATTTCTGAAAATCGATAATAAGAATTGTAGAACTCGTTAAAGCAAATATTTTTTCCTATGGAACATGGTCTCTAAGAAGTCTTGTTTCGGAGTGAGAGTTAAATTACTACAATTAGTGGCACAAGTATGTTGTAACGATCAAATTATTTCATGGCGATCATATTGATATCAAAATTATGGTAATGCGAAGCAAGCGTAATTGTGGAGTAATTAAGATTTTTCGGAAAGCATGTGGAGATTGAGCGCACGCAAAAATGGCTTTATCTCAGAAAGATTTGAAGAGCAATTGCGAGACAGCCAGTCCTATAGAGAACATATCGTGGTTATTGTGAGAAAATGTCGCTTCTTTTCTGATATAATGCCCCCCAGAAGATGCGACACAGCCGTTTAGAAAAGAATTCGTAAAACATTAAGTTATTTTGTAAGCCTTTACGCCCAATACCTCAAAATCATAACCGCATGACCATTCACAGCGCTTAAAGCTAATATATTCAGCAAATAAAAATGCACATTTTATGACGACCATTTTCGTATCAAATAGATGGCAATGCGAGCCGTGATTGTGGAGTAATCGAGATTGAGTGCATGCATAAATGACATAATGATGATTGTATTGTATTTATGTACCATCTTGAAATGCAAAATTATTGCGAAATAAACAATATGTATGTATAAATGACGTACTCCATCAGATAAATCACTCTAGGTGATTTACGCACGCGCTCAATCTCGACATGCCCTCCGAAAAATCGTAACTACTCCGCATTCCCATAGGTTTGGCACTAAATGATCTACATTAAATGTGCATTTGCCTGAATACGCGTTCCATTGGAAAAAAATATTTGCTTTAACGAACTCTACAATTTTTATTATAGATTTTCAGAAGTTTTCTTAACGCCATATATATATATATATATATATATATATATATATACATACATATAAGCAATTACGCATTTTATTGATTGATGATTGTTCTAAGGTTGCACTGCACAATTTTGGCTTGGTACTTGGCTAGATGGAAGTTCCCTTTTGGGGTCACATAGAAACTTTTTTAAGAAGGTTGTTTCTAATTATAGGCTATCTTCTATTCCCTGTGGTCTTGGAATTGCCGTGAGGCATGTCTTCAATGCACTGAATGCACCGACATATCTAGAGCTTCCCCAACAGTCCTTGTGAAAGCATGGCCGCTGACTCGTAGCGATACGATTTTTCATCTACTTTTAATGAGCATCGCTCAAAATTCGATCAACAACGTAGATCAACTCCACGATACCTAGGCAGATGACAACCATGACTAGCACACGCCGCCTATAGGACGCAAGCTACGCCCAGCTAAATCTGTGGTGCCACGCCGAAAGCACGGCCTTTCAAGATTTTACGTTATAACATGAGGAAGAGAAATAGCCTGCTTGTGGTGCGTGGGGGTGGTGCGAAACAGTGATTCTTCTCTACCATATCAAATTCGCTGTTACTGTGCAAAAAAGTTACTTATTACGTGGTCAACGTAAAAGTAGACAAAAGTAATAATAAATTACTGGATTACGAACAACACCGGAGATTAGACGACACTTAGTTTTTTTTAAAATCTAAATAGGAAAACTAAACAAAAGTGCATTTGTCTGCCTATCTCTTGCTAACCGTTTCGCTGAATCAATTCAATAATGAACACATCGCAGGTGTATTCGGCCTAACGTACTGCGTAAATACAGCGGGTCGAGTCCTGAAGATCAACCTCGAAGAACAGTTCATCATGGCGTACGGCGGTCTTCGCGGCGCCGTTTCGTTTTCGCTCGTTATCATGCTCTCGCCTTGCAAATTTCCGCACTACGACGTCTTCGTGACTACCACTCTTTTCATAATCATCTTTACCGTTTTCATTCAGGTTAGTAGTTGGCTGATAATGGACGAACCGTGTAGTTCGGTCATTTTCCTAACGACAATGCTTATTTTGCTGTTTGGGTCATTTCGTTGCCTAACAACGGCCCACGCACATGGATACAGTGTGTATGGCAAAGATACATACGTTGATAGTAGTATTCAGTGAATGTGTGTAACATACATTCATAGATATACTAAGCGGGGCGTGTTTGTGTGTGCCGCTATGCTTAATGCAAGACGCATTTTTAGCTTTTTGTCTTGCATTGTTTGGCTTTAGGGTGCCTCTGTGAAGCCACTGGTTAACCAGCTCAAGATTCGTCGCCATCAGAACCACGGTGATTCGCTTTTTACCGAGATCAACAAAAAGCTCGTCGACAATATCATGCTGGGAATCGAGGAGGTTACTGGAAACCGAGGGGGTACGTCCGCTTGCCATAACCGAACTGAGACCGATGTCAAAAACCCAACAAAGAAAATGAAAACAAAAAGTCACTGATTTGCCAATATCAATTTGAACTACGTATATAATTCAGACGCAAAGGGTATATATCGTGGGTATTGCAATCTTACATTTGCGAACATATCTGACAGATCATATACACAATATTATCGCTTCAGAGCCCAAAAGCACTTATTTTTCATGGAGAGTGCTGGCCGCTCTATAAGAGAGCGTGAGGCTACTCAACCATTGATATGTCAAACTACAACATATATGTGTATATATATATATATGCGTCTTGTATTACTGGCAGGAAATTACTGGAAGGGAGTTCTATGCAGCCTGGATGAGAAGTACCTCCGGCCGCTGCTCGTCCGAGACAACGGTCAGAACAGCCTCACCCGGATCTACACGAAGGTCGTTCTGGCGTAAGTTAACAAAAGAGTACACCGCGCCACATTCAATAAACAAGCTGTCGCGTTGCGTTAGAGTTGTTTGTTGCTTGAACCTGCCGATGTCGAGATCAATAGCCTGTGACTTGTCGCTACATTTATTTTTTCTGTGACGCTCAAAACTCTATTGAGTGTATCCCTAAAATGCTTTAAAAGAGAACGGATAAATATAGTTTTTGGCACACGAAGTTAGGACAAAGGTAGACGTAAAAAAAAAATTTATTGTGATATTTCGCACAAAGTCTTCCTTAGCTCTTTTCCACTCTGATTGCTGGCGTCGTATATATCGTTTAGTCTATTTATGCAGGCCATAAGAGTTTCTCTTAACGTTATGCGCGATACCAAGCTAACTCGAGTGAATTTCTACTTTAAGAAGCACTTAATTAATTGCGGAAATGTACCTCTGAAATCGCTTGACTACACTAAAGTTAAGCAGGCAGTTTTCTCTAGTGAAAGCTTCAGATTGAATAGTTGGAATTAAACTGGCCTGTCAAAAGGATGTCTTATTATGCGCCAGTGATTGTCGCGCGGGCTGCCCGTCAAAGGTGAAAGAGGAGCATGTTTGGTCCCAAGGAGAGGTTGCATTGCGTCTTTGAAGAGACGCGTCGCTACTCCGTTCTGTTCGTACAAAACCCTTTCTCCAGTACAAGAGAAAAACCTCTAGCCGTGGCGATGGGAAGAGATCCACTTAAAATTATATATCACTGCATATATATATATATATATATATATGCACAAGTATGCTTACGTTCGTATGTATGCATGTGTATGTATGTCGTTCGTCTTCAACCACCACCATTAAAGTGATCACTACGCGCACCTCTACGGACCGGCAACGGCATTGGAGGAAAAGCTTCCATTGAACGTTCCTCGCTCGCTCGGTGAAGGAGCCCTCTCATTGGCCGCTGAGGATCCAATCTCCATGACGGTGCCTGATGATGAAGGACCAGAGGTGAGTCATACGCCTGTGTCATTGTAGTTGTTGTTGTTGTTATATATATATATATGTTCAGCACAAGTATCCACATTTTCCCGCGTATTAATCTCCACGATTATTATTGAGGAGAATGCGTCTGCAGAGTAAAATACATCTACTTGTTTAGCATAGGTCCAGGTATTCTATATCTTCTTCTCGACGTTGAGTGTTCAATTGGAAACTATAGCGATACGTGTGTTGAAGGAGAATAGGGATAATGATGCATTTTTCGCACATATTTTTTGCCCTCAGGCAGTGGTTTACTGGGGTTGACCTAATTTTGTAATACAAGTGTACTGCGTATAATACAAATAAAAAAAGCCTGTCCGTTGTTAAAAAAAATTCGCACAGATTGTATTACTCAAATTTCAGTCGACGAAATTGCATACATGGTGAGCGCACTTCAAGGATCAGTTCATTCGCACCTAACTAGCCGTAACTGAATTAGAACTTGCCCATGTGTGGATGAGTGCCGCATGTGGATCACCGAAACCGACATGATAAACAGCTTTCTTCTTGAAAACGTTAAAATTCAAATAACTCAATAGCTTGATTACCGGCGATGAGAAATGGATTGTGTTCCACATCGTAACTCAGATATGAGATGTCGTGGTCGAAGCAAGATAAAAGGGTCGCCAACATCGCTGCGAAAGCAAGGCTTTGCGTTCAGAAGAGTGTGTTTCTAGTGGGATTAAGAGAAACGCGGAGAATAACTACGAGGCTCTACGCAACAAAAAGAAAACGATTAAGAATAAAAAGTACTGCCAGCAGATTGTCATAAACTGCTCGACAGCAGTTTTATCTAGATATAGCTATCGTTTTGCAGGTTGCTGGTGTGTATCGTTGCTGCTTGTTTTGCAGAAATATTTTAGAACTAGAACTACTTACGTGTCAGGGCGCTAAACCGAATACAATTACATCTTCACCCTTGTTGGAGAATCTCTTTAAAATGCTTTTAGTAACACTCAAAGCTTTGTCGTGTTAATGTGTCTCTAGAATGCTTCATAGTAGAACGGATAAATCTACTTTCTTGGCTCTCGGAGGAGAAGCTTAGGCGTCCGTGTTTTTTATGCTATGTTAGAATAAACAAAGGCATATATATGTAAAATTATTGCGAGATTTTGCATAGGGCTTTCTTAGCACCTGATTACTGTCGTGTAGTGGGTTTAGTCTATTTATGCAGGCCACGGTGGGTTTGTTCATAACGTTGCACGAGGGGCCAGCCTGACTGGAGTTCATTTCCGCGCTAAAGAGCACTGAATTTATTATTTAGCACGGAATTTTACCACTGAAATTGTCTAACTTCCAACAGCGGGCAACCTCCTTTAGTGTAAGGCTCTAATTAAATAGTTGTTATGAAACGGGGCTGTCAAAAGATGTCCCATTATGCACCGCCCATCGTCACGTTGACTGCCCGTGAAAGGTGAAAGAAGAGATTGCTTGGCCCCAAGAAGGGCTTGCATTGCGTTTTTGAATTTAGACAGGTCGGTCGTCACTTCTGTGCGCACAAAGCCATCTTTTTCAGCACAATAGAAAAACCAGCTTCAGCTTTTGTGGCAACGTCGTTCTGTGGCGATGAGAAGTGTAATTAAGGTAGACGGTTTGATGAATAGCAAATAAGTATATATTATTATGGATATATGCACAAATACGCTTACGTTTGTATATATATATATATATATATATATATATATAGACAGAGAGAGAGAGATATATTTATATGTAGATGGAAGAATTTATTAGTTGCTTGACATGTATTGTACCGCTTGGGCCACTTAGAAAGGCAGCATACGCGGACAATATATATATATATATATATACGTGGTGTAGGGATCTGTTGGAGGTGTAATTGTATATGCGCTGTACATTTGTTGTACTTTCATCAGGCATCTTCATCGGAGGATGAGGATCAGGTCCTGCTTCGTCGAGGGAGCCGCAAGAAGTCTGTGACAATGGCTGCCCACGCCAACGGTAACTATGGCGGCATTCACACCAGCAACAACAACAACAGTGTACAGACTCAATTCCACCTACCTTCCAATGTGTGTCGCTATTTGTCTTCTGTCTCGTTGCGTCTGTCGTTTACTCCCTTTAGTTGCCGAGCTCTGTCTCGTCGGTCTTTGTCGTTGTCCGCATATTTGTCGTTGTCGTGCCGCCGCTAGCGCTGCTTAGCCCAATTTCCCATACGACGTTTCTGCCGGGAGCTACGCAAATCGAGTAGCAGTTGTGTTTTTCCGAGAGGCTAGCGCACACCCAAGGTCTACATATATGATACGATATACACTTTATATTGCCCGTTATTCAACCTAGTACATTCTTACTTACCTGCATAAGGCTAACGACAAGTTTTACTTTGAAAAGTGGACAAACATGGACATTTGGGCATATTGTTAAAGCGCTCTCCTTTTTAAGCGTATGCGGATTACGTTCTTAAACTTCTTTAACTTTCGTACAGGAGAGAAAATGTTTACAGAAGTAATTTGCAATTTACTGGCATATTTTTATTCAAATAGGGCTTTCTTAGTCAGTCCAGTAGCTGACAACCTTAGCATGCATGTAACATATATAAAGGACATCCATCATTAGCTTAATACGCGGTAGAACCGGCAGATAGTTAGCTTTGGCCACGAGCAGTGCCTGAACAAATCCTCAGCAAAGGTCGTTCGTAGAGTATTCAGGAAGCATTGATGGCATTGATGACATCAATGTCGTGACGACAGTGTCGTCCTTGATAGTGAGTGACGTCGTGAAGACGTTGGACCAGTCACCCTGGTTAAGGACTGAGAGGATTCGACACTTAATCTCAAGTAACTAGCCATTTCGGCTGTTGTAGATGACGAATTTTGGTTAAAGGATAGGTCGATCAAAGGAAATGCTTGATAGATGATCTCACGAACTCGACGCTGGCCGAAACATGCTTGGTGGCTATGTGCCTGCCGCTAGCTCACCAACCTTGATCTGCTCAAGTCGCCAGGTGCGGCCTATACTCGTATATTGGGCCCACAAAGACTGCACACCCGGTAGACATACTCATCTAAGCTACGGCGTACTAGAAGGGACGTGGGAGTTCGAGCTTTTTGTTATAGAGATCGTAGTTCATAGTGGTTGTACCAATAACTGGCTGTAAATCTAGTGGACAGTTCTACGTCGTAGTGTGAGTATCTCCAACTGAGCCAAACCTAACACACAGCTTCTTCAATTTTGTCGCGCTTGACTGACCTTACCGCAAACGCAGTCTCACCAAAACGTGTACGCTTCTCTCGGTTCGGTAAGTTTCATTGTTACACAAACTACAACACACAGCATTGTACACAACATAGCTTTTGTGACCTTCTCGTGTTACTGTTGTTGTTGTCTCTGTTATTCTTTTGTCGCTGCTGCTGATGCTGCTGCGTATACTGTTGTTTCTGTTGACGGTAACCATAAGTGTAATGCGTTGCTTTCAATAGCGATATGTGCCCGCTCTAATAAAGCTCTTCATGTGACCTCGAAACTAAGGCGAACCTTCTTCTTGGCTGACACATATTCCTGTTGGACTTATAACATGGTTGCATGACCACAAGCTAAACCCGGCGCATAGTTGCGCACCCGTTACATCAGCCTAACTGAGTTTTTTTTTTCAAAAACAATAAAAACGGAGGTACATCATAACAGCATAATAATTCTTTAACCACTGCTTGACTTGCATGTATGCATGCCTCCAGTATGTGTACCTGCGCAAGCTCCAGTTCCTGTAACTCCTCTTTCGAACCGTGGTTCCTGTTACTAAAAAAATGGCAGGAAACGTGATGAATTGACACTAGTGCGTGTTTAATTTTTTTAAACAATAAAGTAAATGTGTTTTTATACTTACCGTATCGCGACCAGATGCTAATGATAGCGGCCGAGTTCGTATCCGATGAGATAAAGTGTAAACTTACAACAGTGATTGCCAAGTTGGACCATTTGATACGAAGAACCTCTGATTTGAATAGTTACGTATACTATAGTAATCGCATTGCGATGCGTCGTCAGCTAACTCTAAAACGCTGCAAACTTACACTCGTCACTATTGCTAGTCAACGAGACGTCTAAAGTGTTAAGATCATTTCCGCAAGTGCATTAAAAAGCAAGTTTTTGTCGGGCTTCGATGTATTTTCTGCTGCAAGGCTGACCTTGGGAAAAGTGAGCAATTTTTCTTTTTTAATTTTCACTGTCTCCACTAAGGGCTCGCTCAACCATAACTAATGATTGTTAACCTGCCGATGCCAGCTGCTGTCCAAGTTGCTGTCCACTGGAGAAATAGACCTCGATAGAATTATACTGTTGATGTCGCTGCGACGTTACATTAAATCATTCCTAGCATTAATTGCTGAATTGTTGTTTAACGTGTTGAAATTGTTTTGTTGTTGTTGTTGTTGCTGCTGCTTGCGTTGTTTGTGTGTGCTGAGTGATACCCATTGAACACTGTCACTCATGTCTCTGCATGGCCGCTTGCACTCACTGCTAATTCTGTGGGCGCCATTACACATATACACGTGTCGTCCGCTTGTTCTCCTCACTGGGTTGTCACTGTTACGTTGCCTGCCCACTAACGATCCACACATCCTACACGCACAAGGAAACACACCGATCCGATAGCGGACTAACTGATTCCAAACGCGGGCGAACGTTGGCCGCATTCTAACGGTCATAACTTTGCACACTGTAACCGACACTTGTATTACTGCATATAACTACGAATAATAACACTTTACAGTTGTAGGAGGCTTATTTATTAATCGAAATTATATATATATATATATATATATATATTTTTTTTTTTTAATTGCAACAAAAACAGCAGGGCTGTGTGCGCACTGAATTTAACCGTAAAACTCTCAAAGATTAAAAGATAAACGAGTTTAAACAAAAAAAAATATAAACATAGTATATGTATATATATATATATATATATATATATATATAGTGTGCAACTGTTAGTGCAACAAAAATGTACCTGGACCATTAACGACTAGCGCACACAGATGCATTATGCCTGTGACAAATACAACCTCATACGTTACTATGATTTATGCCTGGCATCTTCGTGTTTGCTCTATATGAGGTTCCTATTCTTGAGACTAGAGATACGACATGCGAATGAGGGGAAATATGGTCGCAGCGTTAGACGTATTGGTTGTCGTCTGTAGCTAGAATGGTTGTATATAAATGCTATACAATTTGTAGTGTTGCTGCTATCTGTTACGTAACGCGAGGAAATTCTACGGAATGTTTGCAGTTGGAGTAAGCATGATTTGTTTAGTATTTAAGAATCTAAAATTAGGGCAATGACTTGTTTATTCGAGACGGTGAAATTTTGTGCGGTGAATTTAGCGAAGCGCTGGAGCCATCTCTTCTCTTCATATATATATATATATATATATATATATAGATGCATGGGGAAAACCTACGAAAGTGTTTACAATTTTTCTCGAGGATTTAGTGTATTAGAGTATTCCGAAAAGCTCCAATCGAGATTGGGGATGAAGACCTATCCTAAGAAGTCTTTGAGATATTTCAAACTGGACATTTCAATCTATACAACAAATCCTGTGAAGGACGTCCAAAAACAACAAAGGATGAAGAAAATGTGGCCCGTGTGAAGGCTGCGATTGACGAAAACTCAAACCTCGTGATCTTATAATTCAAAAAGAGACGCATTTTTTTCTGCCCTGAAAATTTCCGAATTAATTCGACAAGTTTTATTGGTAAAATTGGTGGACATTACGTCAAAATATAACTTTGACTTCCTTTAATTATGATGATCATATATTTTTTTGGTGAAGTAGCGGCGTTGTCTAGAGGACTAGTGCGCTAGTCATGATTGTCATCTACCGGGGTGTCGCCGGTTCGATTCATGTTGTTTATAATTTTTTTTCGGGCGATGCTTGTCGAGAAAAGATGATAAACCATCTACCGCTAAGAGTAAGCGACCATGCTGTGATTAGGATTGTTGGGGAAACCCAAGATATCTCAAGATGTCCGGCCGTTGGTGCATTAAAGATATGCCTCGCGGCATCCCGTAGGGGACGAAGGATAGTCTCGAATTCAAGACAACCTCCCTAAAAAAACGATTTCTAAATCTTCTGTAACAGCACATTAGCAAATATATAAGGAGAAGATTAGATGACAGAAGAGATCTGTGGCTGCGTCTGAATACACGCAACAGTATGGGGTGAAACATGAACTTTGGGTGAAAGCCACATCGGTTGAGTCAGCTTTACTTGTTCCTAAAGCCTGCCACATAGTGTTCTTTTTGTTCTTTCAGATTACATTTGAAAAATCTAAGGAAAATCTGTTCGTTTTCTTAACATGCGTAGATATTACCATTATTATTGTAATAATGCGTTCCTGTTAATTTACCAAACGTGTGAATTGAAAGATGTGTATAAACCATTTATCATTGGTACTGTGCAGTCGTGCGGCTTGGCGTCCGTCATGACAACCCACTGGCAGCTGGCTAACTAACTAATTCGACTAAACGTGGTAACGTTATTAACCAGTAATTGCAGCAGCAGCAGCACCAGCTCTTTAACAACAAATAACTATGGCACAACTAGCAAACGACCACTGCCAAACTAACCCATTTGCTGGTGGGTTGTTTCGTTGTACGCTGCTCGCATGTGCATCTATGATCTTGCGTACCACGACCATAACAACCACAAAACCGACAACGGCCCGCAGTGCTGATGCCGAGACTCACCATGAGCTGCAACGACGGTAAGTTGATCATAACAAGCTACAAACTATGTTGATGTTTGCTAACCATTTACTAATTTTGCTAACTAACGTACGAAACGATTAATTGAAGCTACCGTTATAGCGGAAACATAGAGTCGATAGTAGAGTCAGGTAGAAAGAAAACAATGCACGTGCGACTGTCTACATAACATGCCTAACATTCGCATTCTCATTGAACTGCCACCGAATAATGATCTCCAAGCAGTAACCGGTTTCGCGCCGCAGCTTCGCATAACCTCTAACGTGTCTGTGGACATGCGTACGTACCAGAGATTTAGAATACGTGAACGAGTATCTTATCAAGATAGTGCGTGGCTTCTATATGCATAGTAGTACCTTCTGTTTACCTAAATCATGCGCCACAGCAGTTAGTAATCTACTCAAATTCAATGACGGCGACTTACCACCATCCATTCTATTATTATTCCGCGTCTGCAGGTCGATAGTTGTGCAAACCTACGCTCTTGAACTGATTGTAGCTAAGCCGAGTGTATTGAGTCAGACGGTGCTTCCCCGAGAAAAGTCGTCGCTATTAGTTGAGTACTTTCAAAGAGAGCTTCTCGCAGTATCCAACACACTGTAGGAATTATATTTATAAGCTATCTTTTAGATACGTGCATAGGTTAGAGCCGTTGATGTGCATATACTACGTTATTTATACTAAACGCCACAAATATATTGTACTAATTTTGTCCATGTGTACACAGTATGAATAAATGTTATTTTATGCCATAACATCACATGCCATCGTAGTGACAATTGTGTGTTATAGAAAAGTCCTGTAGCGTTGTTACGATGGGCCACATACGAGGAACTTGTTTTGTCGAAAGGGCCGTAGGGACGGGTAGCAAAAGACTATTAACTTTCCACCAATATATGTCATCAGAAGACGATCTGGTAGTAATTAACTTGAGTGTTTTTAGGTAGCTTACATTAGCAATGTTCTTCCGTTACTGATCACTCACGTCAGCGTTTGAACTTTCCGGAACGCTACTCTTAAAGTCTTATGAAGTGATTGCAATAATCTAATTAAGTACACCAAATTGTATGTCACAATGTTGTAACACAGTCATTAAGACGATAGACTATTTGAGAACTTCTACCTTCCATACCTATAAAGGTTAACCCAACCTATAGCGTTGCTAGGTCGAGCAATAACGCCAAGATAAATAAAGAATAAGAAGAAATCAAGAAAGCGGCACGTTCTAATTGAAAGCTACCTGGACCCCCTGGTGAGGATGCGTCAATAAGTCAAAGTGCCACTAGTATTGTCTGAAAGTTGATCATCAACTTGCGATAAAAGCTCAATCAATAGTTCACAGACATGAAACAATCATTCATTAGGTTTAATCCGAGAAAGCCTATCAAGTATTGTGCTGGTGAATCCTTGACATGTAACTGACCTTTAGGGAAACACTTGGGAAGTGGTTGCGTTGGCAAGCCGTTTCCGCGCGGACACGCGGAAGGAAGGCTAGATCGATGCGCCTTTAGATTTTCGCGGCCAAGTAGTCGATTTGGGGCTTTCGCCGATGCCTGTCGCCAAATGCTACACTACTGACTACATGTGTTCTGCTGTTACTGTCTCTCTTTCTCTCTCTGTTTATTTTTTCCGTTCATCATTCCCTTTTTTGGACAACGGCCAGAGACGACAACGGGTAAGAATATTGGTGTCGGAGTGCAGAGCGCACCAACCACGCCTGGCCTTAGTAGCTGCGCCTCTCTCAACTATACCTAATTCAAGCTTGCCCTTGCCGTAAGCTTGTAAGCGCTGTTCATAGCACCGTGGCAGCAATTGCAATCAAAATTGTGTTGTAGCTGCACTGTTAGCGCAATCAGACATTATGCTTCGTTTGTACCGCTTTTGTTTGCAATCGTTGTGCTTTGTAGGAATTCACCTGCCCTTGCCTACTATGGCTACCTGTACATAGACTAGGAATCATTATCATATGAATTGTACCCGTAAGCTATTTGTGTGTGGGGCCACCGTGGCGCACCACACACTGTGCGGAGGAAATTGTACACCAGTGGCGTGATGCATAGTTTTGACATCTGTTGACAACGATTGTTGAATTGTACATACGATGCTAGATAACCAGCGTCATTTTCACAAGCTTCTGTTTATATGCGCGCGTTCGAAATCACCGGAATGGAAGGCGAGAGCATACGAAGTATGTGAGCCACATATTTTTTATAGACAAACACACAAACGGACGATCCTGTACGATTCGTAGGTTCATCACCTCTTCGAAAATACCAAGATGAATACCTCGAAGCGTGTGTAAACCCTTACTCTAGTAGCTTAAAAAGTTACCTTGACTTGAGACGCATCTCCAGGCGTAAGAGATGGCATGTAACGGCCTTAATTGAGCGTCATTGAAGCTAATTTAGACATGACGCCGAAGTACTCTTCAATGGGGTATGGAAAGAGTTGTGGCGTATGATCAGCATATGGTTGTTCCTTAAATGTTCCTCGCCTTAGTCAGTAGTTGACTGCGCAATTCAACAATCAGACTTGCGGAACAGCATTTAAGCGTAAAGTTAGCTTGATAGTTAGCATTCGAGTCTTATGGAAGTATACGGCCCGACGTTTAGTATTCATTGTCTGTTGCTCAACAGTAATACATACACACGCGGCATATATATATATATATATACAAGTTGCTCACCTCGTAAGTGGAGTTACGTGCAAGGTCTACAAAAAAATTAAAGTTTTCCTACGTCGTCGTTGCGTCCGATGACCATTGTAATTGTTGTCCTAGTTACTCTACGCTACCGATTTCCCCAGAGAAGTGTTTGGCTCTCTTTTAGCTTACCGACAATTGCCAATTTTTTTCCCCACATTTCTAACGGCCGTGCAAAGGCCACAGTGGACGCAAATTTAATATGGGTTTACCTCTGTAATTTCGTAGCAGCAATCGGCTTCTTGGTTTAGTATAGCCAGCCGTACTAGCACCCGCAGCCTCACCATTCATGCATGAGTAGATATCCTCTTGCTAGCAAGCTATTCGTACAACTATCAGCTTAGCACCACTTAGCCTCTTTCACGACCATCCTCGAATGGGTGCATGCGTAGCAACGGAGAAATCCTCCGTAAGGATTCTGCTACTGTAGAATTCACACTGCAGACGAGCACTAATTGGTCACAGTCTAACAGCCGTTTATAGAATTGCATTAATATATACTATATACATACTATATACTATATACATTACTATATACTATAGACATTACTATATACTATAGACATTACTATATACTATATACATTACTATATACTATAGACAATACTATATACTACATACATTACTATATACTATATACATTACTATATATAGACTATATACAGTCTATCATAACTGTTTGTACTTATTTTAAGGTTGGGTAGAACTAGGCAAGAAAATAGGTTTTTCCATAGGAAGGAGAGGGGCGGAAACATCTTGTTTAGGAGTAAGGATGAAATTTAGAAATGTAGTCAATCTGCCTTTTTGTCCTACATAGTTGCGCAAAATCAACGTTTGTGGGAGTCCCAGCCAACGCATGAAAGAACCGCTCATACCGGCGTGCTCGGCTGCACAATCAATGACACCCGACGCAAGCTGGCGAGAGGCAAATAGCCAGATTAAGAAAAGCCATATAATTCGATATGTTGTTATGTTAGAAAACTCTTCTCGGGCAATAGCAAATTTGAAGTTCATGATTTCCGTACCAAAGTGATGGTGCTGCATTACGTAGTTGCCGAGTAACTAAAGTTCTTCGACAATTTTTTATTTGCGCTGAGAACAGTATTTAGGAACATTTTAGTCGTAATGACAAAATTGTACGGTTCTGCGCGTGAACGTTTCAACGTAAGATATGACACCATATCAACTTTTTATGACTTTATTTAATCTGAAATTTGCCTTGTGCGAAATTTTCCGCTAAACACGCCGCTATCATCGGTTTATTTATGCGCGGACTGGTTCTCCCGCGAACGTAGACAACTGTGTACGAGAAAAAAAGGCAGAATAACTACTTTAGTAAATTTCAACCTCATTCCTAAACAATACGTTTCCGCGTCCTCCCTCCATAGGGAAAAATTATTTTCTTGCCGAGTTCTATCAAACCTCGAAAGAAGTACATTTTGATACAAATGACCCTGTATATATATATATATATATATATATATACACTTTACCACTATGCGCAACATGCAACAAGTAAGAGGATATGTGCGCGTTGAAGTAGTTAACTCATCATGGAACCTATTAGAAATCTACTTGAATACGTTCGAAACAGCCACCTTATTTATGCAGCATGCGGCCGTACGCATATTACTGTCACGTCAATATCATCATAATCATCATTGTGGAAATTATGCTTAACATTTTATGTTAGTCGATGCTAATATGGCTGCTGGACCACAATTGAAAAGATTGACGTTTTTCGGCGCAATTGAATCAAAAAGGGAATCTTGACAATTATATCAATGAGACACAAACGACCAAAGAGATCCCGGCTAGGATAATAACCTCTATACACTTCAATGCATACATTTAATAATTCGAGTAGTACGCACCCGGGCATATTCGTTCTGTGTGGTCTGCCACCCTATCACTTCGTCAATTAAAACTGATCGAAGCATTAGAGCTCGCTAGATGCGCCATTCTCGAATCTGGTTGCTCTCTGTATTGCGTTAATTATTCGTATGATTAGTATTAGTATTAATTTCGTTTGATCACTATCGCCGTCGTCGCCGCCATTGTTTTATTGCGTGTCCTTACGATCACGATTTGTGTGGTGCCGCGTGGCGTATGTATTTGCACATCGCAGCGGAGCAATTGCGCGCAGCTTCGAGGAGTCTCGATTCGGAAACGTCGAATAACAACCAGCCGCCGATGTCAATGTTCGCCGGACCCCCGGGGGTCGCTCTGGCCGGAGCGACCGACGTCGGCGCATTGTCGTCGGACGAGAAGAGGCGCTACACGGTGGGACTGTGGCGAAAGGCAGTCGCTCGAGCGTCATCCCTCGACTCGCGACCCAAGGCCGACACCGCCAAACTGCTGCTCAGGGCACTCAATGAAAACCCCTATCACAAGGTTGGTTCCCGGCACGCACTCTTGATGCTCACAAACACACACAAACACTTGTACACGTTCGGACATACCACATTGCACCTGGGTTGGGACTGATTCCGCATCAAAAAAAAAATTTAACCTTTTGGACTGACCCCCAGCCAAGATTTAACGCCCACGGAACTGCCCGTCGCATTGCTACATAGACGGATGAAGTAATGCGAAAAGCAATGCTGAAGGCATCTACTACAATTTTTTTTTTGATGAGAGGAAAAATTCTTTTACGCACACTCAGAGCGGGTAGTGTGGGACTCGATGCCGATGTTGTTGGTATAATACCCACTAAAAACCTCTCACCTAAATGGCCTCAGGAAGAGGCAAGGAGCTGGAACCATTCTTTAATACTACTTCAAATCTCCTACTAGTACTACGACTATTACTACTATGCATCTACATTGTTCCACGAATTTTGTACCGTTGGACTGCTATTTATTGTGGTCCCGTAATAGGTTTTTAGTTAAGAAAAAACATCATTTATTAAAGGATGTGCACTATGTGATGGATGATTTTTTGCAATCTTCAGGGACATAGACATCTAGAAAAGAGCAGAACATTTTGAGTAGGCACGCATATCTAAAATATGGCTTGCTTTTGCAATGGGAATGAAACGATAAACGTTTTACACACATACGTCAAACACATATATATATATATATATATATATATATATATATATACGTACACTTAGGAAATAGTCGCATTACCCATCACATTTTACTTTAGACATGCTTTGTACTCACAATGATAGCGCCATATAAAAATCGACGACATACAATTGAAAAGCAATTGACTTCGCCTTAAATCTAGTTTAATTAACCAAAACGTGTTAAAGCGATACAGCCTATTCTCAACTATATAAAGCAGTGGACTGGCAAAATGCTCGAATATGCGATCTTGCCTCAACTAAATACGAACCACTGCGCCTTTTGTAGAGTCAACTCGCGTACAGTTTCCATGGGAGGACGGGTACAAGCTGAACAACCGTCCCATTTTCGGCAGCGGTTCAGTCATGATTTCGGGTGCAATATCCTTAGAGAGGAGAACTCAACCTCACACGTCAACCAGAACGTTTCTCACGCCAACGAATCTAATAGCCAATAAATGATTTAACTGCCTAACGATTTGAAGATGGAGCCAGTTCTCAAGCTGACTTTCTCTACAGATGTCTTGTAGACTAGGGAAATGCCGCAATTGCGAAAATCGTTTGTATTATACACATTTATATAGACTGCTATCTAGATATGTTCTATGTTAGAAGCCGCTTATCAGCTGTAGATATGCATGATCTGCTCTCGTACCGAATAGGTTATAATGTAGTTATAACAGATACGGTACCGTAATAGGTTATAATGTAGTCACAACAGATACGGTAGGTTTAGTCAAGGATACGCTCAATTAGTGAGTTAGATGTAGTACTTGTTTGCCGTTCAGTATTGCTTAGAGAGAAGGCCCACGGAGAATAATGGTAATAATTGTAATTGTTGCTAAGGCTACCTGAAAGGCTTCGAAGGATTTATGCTGTCGATACGCGTGATTTTAGCGAATGCTAAAATATCTAACGCGCCGCATATATATATATATATATATATATATAGGCTAGCTTGTTTGCGTGTATATGTATGCACGTGACGAAACGTTCCTGCGAATTGTAATGCGTTGCTATTGTGATTGATGTCGGTGTGTTGTGTTGCAATAACGTAATAACGCGCCGTGGGGGTGCTGTTACCACTGGCGTTGTGGTCGAGCAGTACCATCAGCGGTACAATCCAAACCTCGTCGACGATGACAATCAGGAGCTGGCCGCGCACCTGCGCGCCCGACGGCTCCGCGCGCGTCGCTTGACGATGTACACTCTCGCTGGCGACATGCCCTCGGAACCCGAGCAGACCGATCAGGACTCGTTGCACAACGGTAGCACCAGCAGCCCGCTCCCGCCGGCGCAGGGCGGCATTCTCTCGACCACGACCACAGCAGGCGCTGCTGCCGCTGCGGCCGCCGCCGCCGCCGGCCAAGGCTGTTGCAACACGACCGACACAGAGTCCGACAACGAGACTCGAGGTAGGATGGGGCAAAGTGTTAGTTAGTTAGTTTAATATCGGTGTTACTTTTTTTTCTACTAACAAAATCTTAGGAAAACAAATAGAGAAAGAAACGAGGTAATGTGTGAAGACCAACCACAGTTGTATAAGCATCATTCGCAGAGTGAAATTAACCGCTTTTAGAGACACGCTATTCATTTGTTTGCTCATAGAATAATAATAATAATAATAATAATAATAATAATAATAATAATAATAATAATAATAATAATAACAATAATAATCATCATTGTTTAAACTTTAATATTGTGAGGTGTGAACGTGTACTCCTTGTCTTCTTCTAGCTCCTTATTATTATTCTATGGAACCGACAATACAACCGGCGTTTTCTCGGCACACTGCAAGCGACAGCAGTTGCCTTAGAAACTCGCTTTCGCGTCGATTTCTTGTGAGGTCTGTAATCCATCTGCCCAGCTCACTGATGAATCTCTTGGTTACCTTGCGTACCGTAGCCCGTCTCCGGTTCTTGGTACTTGCGTTTTTTTTCCAATTTTCTGCGCGCTCGGCAACCCATCCCGCCTCTTTAATAATCATATGTGCTAGAATTCTCGTGTCCCAGAGATACGTATAAGCACATATCATTTTTTTTTCAATTAACGGGGGGAAGTAATAGTTTAACTCATCAGCCACCTTGTAAGTATATATTTGTTTTTCGATAACGGCAGGCTCGGCCCAACGATATATTTGACCAGATTCTTGACACAATGGCAACGCTTTCTCAGGCGGTACAGAAAGCTTTAGAAAAATGCACCTCATCTCATTAAATGTTTGCCAGTGGAAATCTATGCACTACTTGAGAAAGCCTGTCGAAAATCTAGCTCCCGTCCACCTCCCAGCATAACCAATCGCCTTCCGTGCAACTGGTGGAATAGCCAGAGTACTAAAAAGCGAAGGTCCTGCCCCCGCTTACGAGGAGTATATACGCGCCACTTATACAAAATACCGACCAGAAGTTTCCAATTCATGATACAGAGAACCACATATAGGACAATTAAGAATAGCAAAATTGATCATTAGATCTCATGGCGCGGGACGGTCGGACAAACAACTCTTGGTGGGTCAAATGGTACACGAGCGTGCGTAACAAAATGCGCCACGCACAGCCATCATTTCCATTAGAAATAGCCCGACCGGCTATAGTTGCGCTCATCCCGCAGAGACCCCGGCCGCGGTCAGTTGGTTCTGGTTGAGGAGACTTCAGACCTTCTTTTTGAACCATCTGAAATCCAAGTTATCAAAATCCTGGCCGAACGTATACGGCCAAGACCAGCGCCGCGTCCAGATGTGATTTCTTCGCAAGCAGTACGCATGCT
Source organism: Dermanyssus gallinae (assembly GCA_003439945.1). Taxonomy (NCBI): domain Eukaryota; kingdom Metazoa; phylum Arthropoda; class Arachnida; order Mesostigmata; family Dermanyssidae; genus Dermanyssus; species Dermanyssus gallinae. The sequence continues at coordinate 97,753 of QVRM01000528.1, forward strand.
TTGAAAGAACTACCCAACGGTATTCAAATGAATGATGGATAAAATACATACCAGCGAAGACTATTTTAAGCCTCGGAAACGGGTACGATTGACTCCTTTTTTTCATGAAAACCCGGCTTAATGCCTATAAGCAAGCTCTCCTGCCCACCCAAAGCTACCGAACAGATCTAGAGGACAATGAGACGCTGTCATAAAACCAGCACAATTCCCGAGCTTAACGATCCTCACATTCGGCTGTTCTAACCAGCAAAGTCCTAAGCATACCTGTAACACAGAGAAATGCGCGGAAAGCAAATCGGTCGCATTGTTTTGGCCATCATCGTACGTGTCCAAGGCGCGTTTCGTTTGCTCAAAAGGGCTCTCACAAAAACATCTCAAGCGCGCCATACAACGAAAAAGCAGTTAAACGGCATATGCAGCAGCTATGCAAGTCCTCTCTAGTCAAATGCTCTAAAAGTTAAAGGTGAAAGAAAATAGATACCCAACGCATATGGAGTTAACAAATTGGATGCAATCCAGTCGGGCCACCCTAGACGTTGGATACAAGGTGAATACTCCCTGATCTCAACAAGTGGTGCAGCCTTAAATATCACTCGCTTACCTACACTCGCGCAAGTTCTCCCAGACCACGGTGGCTGCTCTCAATGATACCTACACTGCATTGGTTAAGCCGATTTTCCCTAATGCTGTATGTGCAACTTAAAAGAGGCTGATGATGTAAAGCTACAAAGGCTGGGCTACTTTCAATACTAAGCGATAGCTACCATCTCAGAATCTAATAAAGTTGTTTAGGAAATTCCTCTCACATGCCAAGCCTTCAATGAAGCCTGATTTATGTAGAAATGCAGCCAAACCAAATATTATCTTTAAAAAAATACATAAATATATATATATATATATATATATATTTGTATATATATATATATATATATATATATATATATATTGTCAGCTTAATCAAGGCGAACTGTGGCCTCTAGTGAAATGCATAAGACACCTAGAATGATGAGGGTGGACTCGTTGTGCACTTGCGCCCCGGCCAGAGACTTGATCGTTTCTGTCACCGGCACCTCTTCGGGGCAGTGGGCTAGCCAGCGGTTATTTTTCTCGCTCAATTTAGCGCCAACCGTAAAAAAAATTTTTCATCTGAACAGACCCAAAGACACCCGGCAGCTTCATGTTTGGACAAATACAGGTAACACCACTCTGGCGGCCTTGTTCTCGCCAGACAGCACTTGTCGAACTCTTCATGCATACGAATCGTAGTGCAAATCCTCGTTTGCAATCTGACGCATTGTGCCGGCATTCGTGCCTAACAGATCCGCGTGTTACCTCAGCAAAGTTTCGGGATCAACTGAAATCTGCTTTTTGGCACGTTTTTCGATCTCTGAGCTCCTTATCGTTCTCGGCCGGTCGTGAATTTTCCTAAGTGCACTTCCAGAAGCTTTCTTGGACTTTTGTGCGTCGTTATATCGCTTGGAAATCAATTGGAAATGGCATTCACAGTACTTCTCGGATAGTTGAAGAACGAAATGATCTCGTCCACGTTTCTGTCGGCGCAAAGCGATTCTACCACTGGCACTTTTCGCTCCAATTCCGCGATTGTGATTGCGTCGAATATGACCCACGGGTTCTGACAGAAGAAGTCATTGGCAGGTGAATAAGTGCCGAAAAAAAAACATTAAACGAAAGCATTTAAGGCAATTTCAACGTGACATATAAGCGTTAATGAAGGGCACTTCAAACGGCTTTAAAAAACGCAAGAGAAAAAATTAACGTTTTGAAGAGCGAAATCAAAGTTGCCATAGATGCTGAACGAATCAGAAAAAATGTATTTAAAAGTATGTCGACCAGTAGAATAATAAGGATAGTCTAGTAGTCTTACGTGACTGTGCTGCGCCGGTATCGACCTGCAACACAAAATGCGAGAATTTTCTACAATTGTTTTTCTACGAACGTATACACTCTCGAGATGCAGTGGTAACTAGGTCTGCTAAGCCACTGCACCGGCTGTTACTAAGTGACTCCGTTGTTTGACAGGTCGCCGAAGGCAGTCGTCCCAGGGTGAGCGACGTCGTTCTGTTCGCCAGCGGCGCAAGGTCTCCACGTTAACGCTGGGACAGGTGTCGCATTTGGACATCCTTCGAGCAGCGCAACAGAGACGCAGCTCGTTGATGAGTCGCCAATCGGGTAGTTTGTCGGGTCAACCGACGTCGACGACGACGACAACGCAGGCAGGTGCGGGATCGCCGAGCGCAACAACTGCAAGGCCGGTGTCAGCGGCGTCCCCCGGTGTCAACGCCGCCGCTACCGCCTCATCGTCGTCGTCACTACACACCGCCGTAGAAAAAGCCGACTCTGTCGGAAAGGTACCTACGTATAGCGTATAGCAAGCAGCTTTGCATACTGCACCTTTATCACCGTAGATCGTTGCCTCCCTATGGTGATGTACCACCACAGCTGGTGTACATCTCGCCGCCGTCCGCCGTTAACCACGCTCTTATCATCACTTACAAGATATCAATTGACTATTAGCCCTTGTTTGTATATATATATATATATATATATATACACATCTGTGTAGACTCCTACGGGTGGCTTAGATCATTGTATCTTGACTGACTCGTGCTTTTAACTCATATTACTCGCACGGCACGGTTACCGTCGACCCAGTTGAGGTGGAACGGAACCATGCATCGTAACCATATTGCTCTGATCTGTAGTTGCATTCTGATGATGACGACGATGATGATGATGATGATGACCGACTAACATTTGCGTTCGCTCGACAGGAAAGCGTTCACTCAAGTAGACCGCCAAGCTTGAAGTTGTCCCGCCAAAAGGCCATCTCATCATCGCAAGAGGACGTCCTCAACACGCCCCGAAGTTCGTCGCCGCCTTCGGCGCTCGCGCGGGCCACGCCCGGTGAGACGGTGCCCATGAGCGGCGCCCCCACTGGCTATACGGGTGGACGACAGCACCAGCCGCAGCAACAACAACAACAACAATATGCAGCGAGATTTTCAGGGGCGCGAAGCCACTCGACCGAGGACGACGTAGGAGGAACGCGGGGCGAACATCATGTGGTCAACATCGGGGACGTGCTCACCGAAGAGGATAAGAAGGACCTTGAGGAAACCAGCATGTAGGAAAGGAAAGAGAAGCAAAGAAAGAAAGAAAGAAACAAGGGGCCAATGTGTATTTCAAATATACTGACGCATGCGCGGTTGTTGATCAGCAGCAGGGAACAACAACAACGTCAATAGTCGCGGCAGCCGAATGCCGCATACTTGCAGTGGATGTAGTAGCAGACAACAAATGTTTAATTGGAACAACGCATTTCGCGTTGGAGCCAACCCTAGGCAATCAAAGCATTGACTGTGGACTATGACCATTTATTCGGTTTGATGTGAGGCTGCCAAGTTCTAGCCAAATTAGCAACGCAGAGAGACAGAAAGAGAGAGAGAGATAGTCTTGATGGTCGAATGCAGGTAATTTTGGAGCAAGCCAGGCTAGCCGCGATTACCAAAGCGACACAAATTGATCTTTATTCAAGACACGTGTACCCAACTGTTTTAAAGAACCGTCCCAAAACGACAGACGTCGATATGAGATGATGGCATGTCACGGAGATATTAACTATATCTCTGCAACACTTGACGTGGATATACGAATGTAATGGCCAATGCCAGGAGAACTACTGTTTTAGGATCTATTGGAAGTAGTTGTCTGCTTTATTGATGGTACACTATCTTCCCTGCTGAACGAGAAGGATTTACAGAGTTTCTATGTAGCCTTACGGAAACGAAGGCGATGTGAAGTACAAGCGTTAGTGCCTGTCCAATTGTGAGCTTTCCGAATGTCTCAGCTGGTTGGTGATTCCATCAGGGACAACCTCAAGTTGTGCAGTAGCTCTTCACGTGCTTAGTGAGCATATCGACAAAAACGTAGAGAGTTTGTAGCATACATATTTAGATCGTTAGGAAAATTTAGTAATTTACAGAGCTCCTCTAGTCTCGAAGTAGAGAAAACAAAGACGAGGAGGGAATAGGCTTGTGAGAGGTAGCTTCCTTCTATGGAACGCAAAATGTCTTACGGAAGGTTTAGTGATAGCGACCAGCAGTGGTTTGGGCTGCGTTTCCAAAGACCACAAGCAAGAAACCAAACGACTTCTAGAAACGCATATTTTTTGCGAAAATTACAAGTAGTAGGATAGAGAGAACACATGATGAAAGTGAGTGGTGTTTCACAACAAGACGTTCTGCCTGATACCAACAGCGGTAGGAGCAGTTGCAGCAAAAACAATAACAACACCAACGATAACAATACCATCAACACAGATAATGAGTCTTGGCGAGAGCTAAACACACACTTCTAGCGTTAACGGGTTGAAGAACGAACAGATTGAGCGCCGCTTTTTGAGGAGCTTTTCTCCGAAATAGTGTAGTCGAGAAATCGTGATAGTGGCTATATTCACAATCAAAAATGGTCATCAAAATGGCCATCATTCTGGCAGTTTTCTACGAAACGTTCTAGCAGGTTCACTGTGAGCGTGTCGCCGCTATTGCACATAGATTGCAAGGGTATATATATATATACATATATATATATATATAAAAGTAAAATGCTACTTCATTGCGCACTCCACTGCCAGTTTTATATGAGAAAGACAGATTGCAGTGCAAATGACGCCATGTAACCAAGAACGATTATGAGTTGAACGTCTGCGAGACATCTGCCCGGACGGATAAAGGTTAACCTACTATCTGAGATCTATACGTACTCCAGAGCAGATACGCCGTAAGCACGCGTTATTGTTACACCTCATATCTCATCCATCCAACGTTTTTTTTAACGTAGTTGGCCTTTTTCCCAAAAAAAACCATACAAATTCTTACAGGTTATATACATATGCTTACTAATAAACTACTTCAGACAGCCGCGACATTAATTTGCAGCAAAATGTTCTTCCTCTCAATAAGAGCGTTCCAAGGTTCCTCTGTTTCTTTCTAGAGTCTAGATGACAACACTGCACAGGGCGGTTGCCGGTCTCAGTCTAGCCGGTCTGGATCGTGAGCCTGTCGGCGGATTTCTGACCGGTTGTGTTTCCTGCGCGACTAGATGTGTCTAGATTCTGTCTCTCTCTTTCTCGACCCAGCTCGAAGTATCTTGTAATTTGCCTTTGGCGTTTGACCGTTTGGGTTCGATCACTCGATGACATTATCTATGTCTATCCATCCATACGTCCGTCCACCCACGTTAGTCAGCATTAGTGAAGTGGGGTTCGCCCCTTCCCGGTCACACCCGCGCGTCGCTTCGATAACATAGTACAATACAAAGCCTGTCGGTCGGCTTGTCGGCCTGTTGGCCGAAAGCTGTCTAGGACAGACACCGACTATCATCACCATGACCGACCAGCATCGTAAGCATTAATCACCACTACCAACCTTAACGGTTGGAACTCTGCATGAAGTTTCGACCAACATAGATTCCGCCACCTCTACTGCTACAGCAACGAAGGTATATTTGTTTTTTCTTGCTGTCCACGACCTTTGTCGTTGTCAAGTCGGCCGTTTACCACCGAATCCAATGACTCTTTTGAAGAAGGTCAGGATCAAATCGATGTACACATGCCTATCAATCATTGTTGAGTTCGTACAGTAAGTACCACAGCGTTTGCAGCCGTGGTAGCAGCAAATGCAGGGCCGGTTACAGATACGAGAAGCCGGTTCTGCGGACGCAAACATTTTCATCATTCTGCGCATCTGCTGGCCGCAGAACTGAGCCTTGCCACTAAAGCTCCTTTAAAAACATAAATATATATATATATATATATATATATATATATTACACTATTGAACCGCTCCTAAAGTTATATATATATTATATATATATATATATATATATATATATATATATATCATTGTTGTTGTTACCGGTATAGACGCACATACGATAGATGTGTGATTGTTACGTTTAACATTGCCGTTCAGAAATCAGTAACGAGTCAGTACTGTAATTCTAAACGTTTGAAGCATTGTAATACAAAAAAGGCCATCACGAAGAAAGACCTGCGTACTGGCTGTCAGCTCGTGTTGGGCTAATGTGGCACGTGATAATTAGAACATCTATTTAGCGGCCACTGTGCTACGATGTCGATGCATCGAAATGCAAGGGTTTGCGGACATCGGGTTCAGCCTGCTGGCGGCTCATCGATCTAACGTCACGCAGGCGGTGATCGACCTAAAATATGTATTCGGGTATTTACAATTTGTGTATTGCCGAAGGGGGGGGACAGGGCAGCAACCATTAGCCTTCCGACCTAAAAGAGCAGACTTGGAGTAGTACACAATCTGTGACATGAATACTCTCTCATGAATTATGTGAACGGGCGAAACAGCGAAGGCGCGGTACAATGTACGCTTTAGACGCTGCTCAAATGCCTAAAGGCATCATCACCTTAGCGAGGATCAGGAACGACGAAACGGAAAATTAAACAAGAAGGAATTGCCCACAGCAAGCCCGGACGACACGGTCGCCTATGACAACGACAACGACAACCACAACAACGCTAAAAGCAACAATCACAACAACACTATAAATAACAACCACAACATCACTAGGAACAACAACCACAACAGAAACACTAAAAAAACACCAACCAGAACAGCAACAACCAAAACAGCAATAAAATAACAACAACTCAACAACAACAGCGCGCCGTCGCTAGTTCACGATATAGCCTACTCGCGACATTTGCGTAGAACCAGTAAGGCTAACTACATACGTAACAAACGACAATAAAAGTCTAATATTTGTGCTGTTGTCCGGATACCACCATATCCAAAATGGTCAGCGTACCAGCAACAACGTGTAAACCTGAAAACAAAACCCAGCAGCAACAACAACAACAACCTTGCAATGGTCCGCCTAGATTTGGTGCGCCAGATGAGCGATTGTGTAAACTAACCGACGAATAACTATAAATCATTATTATCATTATCATGATCATTATAATTTTGGGAGTGCGCGGTTCGGTCAATTGTCACCGCCATCGGTACAGGCGTCCTGTAGTTCGTCGGTGGTGGCCGGGATCGCCAACAGGACGTAGAAGTTTGAATCAATGCCAACCACAGGACCCATCGATGCCAAAATTAAACCAGACAGGACGATTTAGTCAGAAGCGTCACTGATCGACGTAGTACTGCTGTTCGTATGCGATAAATATGCCAACGTGATCACGTTCGTTGCGCAACATTTCGTGAAATGTTTTTTTATTTAAACTTTCGCATTAGTGCAATGCTAGTAAGAGCTGAGTGCCGCCTGTAGGAACAACAACATCTCGACCCTGAGGTACACTCCCTACACCACGACTAGGATCACATTGAGTGCATACATACATGATAATTAGTATATACTATATAGTACACTGACTACAGTCATATTTTACAGTAGACACATGTCGCATTAGGCATATATATATATATATATATATATATATAATGTACAATTTGCCGAGTCGATTCATTAGGTCTTAGATATGGGCACACTTGTTGCTCAATTTCAGGCTAGTTTTTGCATATATATATATATATATATATATAAGGTATAAGTTCTATACGAACGCTTGGTTACCTCGCATGGAACGTTCACTGTAAAGACTATTCTTAGACATAGTATATATATAGCCACGTAAACGTACAGTTCTGTCTTAGAGCATATACACAATGAGTTATTACGCACTCATATATAGAGCATTTTCGTCTCAATCTACTCGGTGAGCTTGATATACGAAGAGTCATGGCCGGATGCTGAGGCATTGTCGCGGCGTCCTTCAGGACGTTCCGCAGATGAATGATCTCGAGCGGAACCTCCATCATCGCTCAGTTCGCTGGCTCCGACTTCGGACGCCCAACTTTGTTGGTCAGCGCTACCAAACACAAGGAAGATACCAGCTCCCACCGCGGTGCATATGGCGTTGTACAGAAAAACGCGATTCCATTGCGTCAGCGTGTTCTGAAACGTAAGTTCGAACGTGGATCGTATCTTAACTATTCTCGTTCATCACAATGTTGTTACGGTATGGTCCCGAATAAGGAAGTAACCCGTGTAACTTACACAATACACAATTCGGGTCGTCCGGGGGCCGTCGGCGCAAAAAAAGCAACCTTGGTCCGTTTGAGACAAATTGTTTGTCGACTATCAAAAAGGAGTATAAAATTAGAGTAGACCAACCTGCTTATGACAGTCGGCGGGTGCGAACTCTCAGTGCTGACACTTACTATTTATTGTAGGGTGTGGTAGAACTTATTCAAAAACGATTTTTTTTAATGGGACGGCTGGGCAAAAGCGTCTTGTTTTGGGTGGTGAGAGTGAAAATACTAATTGTTGCACCAATGTGACTGGCCGGATTATCAATCACAAAACGCGCGATTGCATGGCATTAAACATGCATTCGTGTTGGGAAGAAAATTTTGCCTTGCCCGAGGGATACTCATGCTGGTTACCAGAAGGCAAAAAGTCGCATGGAGAACACATTGGAAACGTTATTTTGTGAGCAAGTTATTTCACCCCTATATATATATATATATATATATATATATATATATAACCACGTAAACGTACGTATATGTATATGTATATATATATATATATATATATATATATATATATATATATAAAAATATTGATAGCTCGTATAGGTACCTCTTCGTAGGTAAGCATGCCGACGAGCTGTGGCGCTGCGAGACCGGCCACATTACCAAGCATGTTTGCGAGGCCCGACACGGGTCCGGCGAACCTCGGCGCGATGTCGAGCGCCATTGCCGCGTCGCCGCCGCCCGAGAAGCCGAGGAACACGCAGTTGACGAGCACCGTTGCTAGGATAGGGTCGTACGAACAACCGAACACCCGCAGCAGACACATGCAAGCTGCCGGCACAAGCGTGCCTACGCCAACGCAAAGAAGGTCGCAATCCAGTCAAGCGATGCCAAATGTTGCATACGGTAGAGGTCTCCTGTGATTCACGTAAGGCTCTCCGCTCCCCCCCCCCCCCATTGCTATTACGTCATAATGCAATTAATATTACCGTGAAAAACACTTGCAAAGCTCTACTCTAGTTCAATCAGTAGTAGTAGTAGTAGTTTGAGAGCAATAAAAGTAAGTAATGTATTTATGTTCACTGTTCAGCGCCCATATAGTGGGACGTCGAGTTTCATTACTATATCAATGTCGTCTCCTAAGCGTAGCGAATCTCTAGGTCATTGTTACGCTGTCTGCGATAAAGACTAAATGCACTCTATCGGCTGCTTGGAGAGCGTGCCGCAATAGGGAATAGCTGTTACTCACTCGCTGCGGCAAAATACTTCCTTAAGGCGGTTCTTCCGACAACTTTACGCTCAAGCAATTTGTCCGCGATAAATCCAGTCGCAACCAGCGTCACGCCAATTGCAAGATTCATCACAGAGTTCACCCAGCCATTCTAGTGACAGAAATAAATATGCCGATAATGGTTATTAGTATTATTATTGGAAAAGGATGGAGACCTCGGTTGGGTGTTATTCGTTAAGTGTTGTTTTGTGAACCTGCGCGTCTGCCTATGTTTAAAGAGCGACGGATGACATGACCGTGCACGGGTTTCGGCGTGCCTGGAGTTTCTACGACTATCTAACGTTTTCCGACCTAACAATAATAGTAAGGTGGCTGTTCCAATGCAACACGTTGAAGCCTCCTTAGTTACGAGAACATGTATTTAGGTAAGGTAACTAAGTGACATATATGTATATGTTGTTATGTGTTAGGTATGTACGTCATATTCAGAAAGGGGGAACGTTCATTATTAGTATTATTATGATTGGTGTAGTATGTGAACGCCTGCTAGAGTTTTATGGTTTACTAGCTCAGCCTACAATGAAAGCTGCAAATAGCTTCCTCTTATCAAGAGCCAGAAGCAGTATTGCCTAAAAAATGGTGTGCCTCGCGTCAATTTCTTTTAATCTCTCAAATGTGTTGAACCAGACATTCGAGGAATTAGTCAGCTTCCTTAATGGCGAATGCCAAAAACTTCATAGCAACGGATACAAAAATGTGTCGTTTAGCTTGTTCAGGAAAATTACTTCCCGATTTCCGCATGTTCCGCTGCCCATCCTAACTCGAGCCACTAGGAGCCACGATGAAAGTAGGACACGGCCGCCTGACATGAGACTGTCATGCCCTACACTAAGTATTGCTTATATGTCGATAACGGGAGAGCTACTCCATTAGACGTTGCTTTATCAATACCTGGCAAGCCTCGTGGTTCGGGTGTAGAGGGTATACCAGCCCTCAGATGGCTTTTGAGATCACATTGTTGAGTTATGCGTGTGTCTGAGGAGCCACTGAGGCTTTTGAGACAAATCGGGTGAGTGTAGGCCACTAAAATCCACAGCTTTTTCACATCGTTCACATAGAAATGGTTTGTGGCAAGCCGGACCACCTATATATACTCAACGCGCACGGTATGCGCTATGAAAAGAATTAGTATCGAGCATGATATCGAACTGAGACAAGCGCAGGGCTTTGAAACTGTCCCCGCTAAGGAGCGCAAACACATGACGTAGTGTTCGAGGCCTTCCAGAACTTCTCTGGCCAAATGATTGCTTATCTTTTTATCCAGCACACGCTGGGGCATTCTCCGAATAAACCCTTATCAAGCACGCCTCTGATAGCACAATCTGCTTTGCTTGTCTGGTTATTAATGTTGTGGCCGTGTAACTTCATCAATCAGTAGTACGTCTGCGAAAACGCCAAACTGAATTAGTGAAGTGGCATAGCAGGCAAAAAGCAGATTATCTTCCCGCCCTTATATAGAGGCTTGTGTTTATACAGGTATTCTCGTAGTATATCTTTGCTAGCTTCGTTATAGGCGTTTTGTTTTTCTGGATATGATTATGCAGGGGTTGTGTTATAGGCTAGTTATAACTACAATTGATACATACTCTATTGGAGTGAAATAAATATGATTGAGTATAACTACAATTGAAACTTAAAACGAAAACGTTGATAACTCCCTTTATACTATATGAAAATATTGCTTCGCACACAAAGCTGACAAATGCTTCGGTAGGTCCAAAAACATAGCGGTCTTTATCATGGCAATACTAGTACAAAGCTATGCTACTTGTTCCTATGCATGGCCCTATGTGTGTATATATAATGGGGTATTGTTTGGTACGTACATTAACGATACCGGTGGCAAACATAGCATTGAGGTAGCTTGGAAGCTCAATGATGATCATATAGTAGTTGAGGCTAGCTGCAAATTTCAGTAGACCAAGAAGCAGAACGGCCGGTGAGGTGAGGAGCTTGAGCCACGGCACCTGCAAGCCAAGTAACAACGAGGTTAGCCTACGCAACCGACGGTAGCGGCGAATTCAGCAATGCCTAATGCAGAACCTATAGACACAATAGCTAAGTTATAGATAGTAGTCGCCCCTCAGGTTTATATTGTGGTGGTAGCTATGCTAGGCAGTCGAGTCCGGTGGCGTGGTGCGTTAGACTGGTCTCTGTTCTCTGTCCTCTGCTCCGTAGTTCCCTTGGCCTAAACAAAAAGCGGGTGATTATGTAACTTTATTGATTATCAAGCTGCGGTTGTGATACTCCTAGTCTCTATAAGCCTGTAAGACTGTAAATGGATATAATAAAATGCGCCTAAATTGTGACAACACATTGCATCTGATAACCCGATATGAACCCCGATAGGGTTACACAGCTGGTTCAGTATATATATATACATACATACATATAATTGAATCAATTCCGTTAGCGAAGGTGATATTAAACTTGATCAGCCGTAATTTCAGACCTGGCGTTAACCACCTGAACAAGGTTACGAGCGCCGTCGTGGCGTTACCGAGTTGTATATTCAATGACAGTTTTTGCCGGAATTTCACCAGCACGTGATATGCCAATATGGCATGGACACGTATGTGTATATACACAGATATTTAGATTGAATGTTCTCTATTGAACAATGTCAAATGAATAGAGGTAGTAGGTTAGCGGCGGGCAAATTAGCAGGCATTATTTGGGATTTCCCTTGAGATAATCGGCCACGCTATAGCGGTGGTCAAGGGCTTAAAATATTTGAAAGACAAGCTCTTGGGGCAGAAGAGATATCCAAATAAATGCAGAAGACAGATTTGATATTGATCCCAAAACCCAATATAAGATAAAGCCATCTACGTACAACCCCATGCGTTTCCTGAACACGACAGCCAAGATGCTGAACGTAATGGCCCAACGGCAAATTTAGGCAAATCGACATTAAGTGAGCCCTGTCGGGTTCCTATTATCACGTCCGTAAGGGTAGATTACTGATTGACGCCCTAAAATAAGCTCGCTAGCGGGATCTCGACGGACCCTCGGATTAGGAGAGACAGCCGCGGGATCCTGTAACTAGAACGAAATATCGACGCTACACTTCTTCCCCACGTTTCCACGTGCCAAACAGTCGAGTCGAACCTGAGGGTGTGAGAAGGAACACGGGTTGAGTGAATTATAAGTCCTGCACTCAGTCCTGCACGTCAGTGTGAGCTGGCAATAAAGAATGTGCATCGGGCACTCCCAAGACGCCGGATGCCAAAAAAAAGTCAACTCATAACTACCAACACTACAGGGTTTCTGGCACAATTCGAGCGGTTTTGTAAAACAAAATAAGCTGTGGAGCTCAATCACCGTCATTTAGGAAATGTTCTGCATTTAAACGAGCATTTTAGGTAGGGACAAGATGAAACTAGCCCAACTTACTTTAAGCCATTCGGTAAGTTAAAAGATCGGTTTTTCAAAAGAAAGTTCTTTCACGAAAGCATAGGATAATTTAGTACGGACACCGGATGTTACCTGTGTACAAGTTGAGCCCAATTACGTGAACAAGATCGAGTTTCGCGACCAAGAACAAGATCAAAGTGAATCTGTTTTGGAGTTCAGCGTCTATCTGTGTCGCGTCGCTGATACGGTGGCTGGATCTAAGAGTAGCTTAGCCCTAACCTGTTAGTGTTTTTTTTGTTGATGTTTTGGATGACCATGTCAGGCCATAGATCAGGTAGTTCATAAGGTAAGTTTTTTCAATACAGGTAACGAAGTAGTGGAATAAGCAGTCGTAAGAAAAAGTTAGAGTGCACAGGGCCGACTTCACTATCCCAAGTGCTCATAAGAGTAGCGAGACTCAAATATTTTGAAGGCCATTTGTAATTTTTTTTAAATGCAGCCCTTCAAGCCACTAAAGTAAATCAGGCTCAGGTTATGCCGACAAGGTTAATTCACTCCGTGCAAACAGAACAGCCATGTGTTGAGCCCGCTTAGCTGTCAATAGGTAGCAAAAGTTCTATAATTAAATATTATATATATATATATATATATATATATATATATATATATATATATATATATATATATATATATATATATAATATTTAATTAATATTTAATTAAATAATAATTAATTAAATATTATATATATATATATATATAATATTTAATTATAGAACTATATTTAAAGAATATTAGTCCTTTTAAACAAAACGTAAAAGAAACGTACCCGGTCGCTGAGATCACCAGCAGTCGGCCAAACCCCAAATCGCAATCAGACACCCCGCCGCAACATTTAAGTGGGCAACCTATGTAAGTTAACGTCGCTTGCCGAATTTCCCACTTGTCCGAGGTCTCTGACCCGCAGCTGCTACTACCTGCACCCAGGCCACTCCGAGCCAAGAGGCTCAAGAAGCGCACCGGGAGACCTTTCGCCAACACTCGATGACGCTCGCTCCACGGCGCCGATTAACCCGTGCCCCGACGCGTCGAGCACCCAGACATGCGCGGCCAATCCTTGTCAGGTGCCGTTTCATTAATAATTAATTACGGCCGACTCATTAACGCATTTGTCGCAAGTCGTATCAGGAGCGGATCTGACCTATTGGGTTAGCCTAGGGCCCTAGTGATGACGTTAGAGCCTTTCTAGCAACTATTGCCAGTGTCGGAGGGTCTCAAAAAATAAAAATTGCAATATGCAACAGTGATGGAACATAGCTCCCATAATATAGCCAGTGGCGAGTCAGGGTTGTCGGCGTACTTACAGCAAATAGCTTGTCCTCTATGCGACGGACAATACACAAGAAGACTCATGAGGTATATAGCAGACAGATATTCATCGGCTTTTCCTAATTTATCTACACTTACGCCCAGACCGAGCGACAACAACACACAACAGGCCGCCCGCGTCATCAGAGATATCCAGGATGCAGCGAACAGATTAGAACTTTTAAGGATTGTCCCAAAATCGACAAGGAAAAAGGCGGCGAAGGGTCTGTCCCTTTAGAAGTCACAGTCAATAACAACGACGACTCATTGTGTGCGGTCTTCTTCTTTGCAACAGTGATTCCCCGTCTTCCTCCAATTCGCAATAACACCCAACTACTTTCCGTTAACATCCGTCGCAACCTACGCGAATTGTTCATAGTACTGCGCCTAGAGATTGTCCTTCCGGTCTCTATGAATAACCGGGCTTTCACGAATGACCGTGTCCGCCAGACCGTTCTTAAGCTAAATGAGGATGACGTGTCAGGCGCCGCCACGTTGATCGAATCATAGTCGCGACGATCGTCGCCGGACGTCCCGGTTATCAGCACGAATCGCTTGACAGCCCTTCGCGGCAATTACCTCCGGGCTATACCAAACATGTAGACTTAGACTGGCCAGCCCCTCTCTGTCTTCCGCTTTCCTGCGCGACGTCGGTAGAAGAAGTTACAGCCGCGGTCCAAAGTTTCTCACGAAGTTATGCGGGGGGCCTTGATTTTGTCCGACCTCGACTGCTAATGGAATTACTATCTCCAATCCTGGGGACACAGCCGGTCGGCTGGCGAGTGCAGTGGCCAAAGTCGTAGACTTACTTCTGTTGGACGCCCCTCCATCTCAACTGCTGCCTATAATTATTGGGACGTGGCTTTTCGCCTTACAGGAGAAAGGTGAGTCTGTAAGGCCGATTGCCGCAAAAATGGCCTGCTAGCCGCAAAAATGGCCTGTAATCGAACCAGGAGTAAGATTCGCGAGGCGACGGGCCCCCTTCACCAGCTTGGCTTTGCCGCACCAGCCGGGGCCGAAGCCCCTGTACATGCCTCCCGAGCTTTCAACGGGTTACGCACGCTTTCTGGGATTTTCGTAAGCCTCGATTGAAGAAACGCCGTCAAATCTGTGAGAAGGGATCACCTCTTGAAGGTCGCAACACACTGTCCCCAGCTAACGCACCACGTCAACTACGCGTACCATATAATATAGCGTATAATGCTTCTTACCTGGTCCTCCCAGATAATGTCGTAGCTTCGGCCACCGGGCTGCAACAAGGTGATTTACTCCCCCCCCCCCCTCCTTCATTGTTTTGCCTGAGCATCAAAAATATACTAGACTCCCTCGGCAGTTTACTGAACATTTGGGACCTGGGTGATGGCGTGCAGGGAATCGATGTAGACATGGTTGTTAACGACTTTCGGCGCGTGCTTGGCGTTCTGAGACATCGGGGATGAAGCTGAATCCCGAAAAATGTGAGATCTATGTTACAGGCAATAATGCACAAGGTCCTGATTTTCGGACCCTCCAACCCCTATTGCCGGGATTTAAGGTTAACGTCGACAATTAGTCGACCTGGAGCTTCTGGAAGTCCCCCTCCGGTCGGAAGGCCTCACACCCGGACTCGATAAATAGCGGAGCAAGCTTAAGGACGTCGCTGACAATCTTGCCTCGCTCGGTGCTCAATGCGTCCTCTTTTTATTTCGATCTTTGTTCTCAGCTCCCAGGATCACCCACCTTCTCCGCGGAGCTGATCTAACAGGGCGGTTAAGCGACCTGCGTCCACTGAACGAGCTAATTCTAAATGCCCTCGAGTCTCTTTCTAATCTATCGGTGGCGCCTTCCGCAAGAAAACAGGCGCAACTTCCGATCTCGAAGGGGGCCTGGTGATCCCCGATCCGCATATCACCGCTGGGCCAGCGATAATTTTAAGCCAACATGACTGGAGCGCATTCTGATACGACGAAGTATATTGCGGTTCACTTGCGAGGGCTATCGACGATTCTGCAAAGGCTCGCTTATGAGCGATTGTTGCTAAAGAATCCGGAGCCTGGTTGCATGCGCTTTCAAGTGCCCCACTGGGCACACTTTTGGACAACGAAACGACAACGTCTTGGCTGTGACCTGGTATCCACTCATCAATGTGAATCTAGTCAACCCGTTGAAAAGTTAGCCCATCACGGGTCATCGTACCATACCAGTATTGACGACACCTTCGGCCGAGCGCTTCGGTCAGGCGGATTCCCTTGAATTCGAGAGACCCAGGGCTTCTCCGCCGATGACGGTTAGCGCTCGGATGGGATGACTCTTACCCCCTTCAGTAGAAGTACCCGTCTTTGTTCGGTCTAGTCATTTCAGTAAAAAGCACCGCAGTGCGCTGGTGTCAGAGAGGAAAAGTTCATACAGAGAGACTAGTTTATTGACAAATTAGACCAAGCATCTTGAACGTTCTATACATAGATGTGTATACGTACATATATATATATATATATATATATATATATATATATATATATATATATATATATATATATATATATACGTACATATATATATATATATATATATATATATATATATAGGGCAATTTACCGATGGCCGCTTTTCGTTGAACGTAGTTGATCTAGTTTCGACGATGTACTCATGCTCGTCAGTTGAGATCCACGGATGATCCTCTGGACAGTCCGTAGCAATGCAGAACCACAATGCTGTCCACAATATGCCGAGACCTCCTATAATCGTAATAAAACCAACAGAAACGTGTATAGGTTAAAACACACCGTCTCATTACCTAACTACCACTACTTGCCAACGATTCCATTAAACGTTTTAGTTTTGTGGAACTTCCCCACGTTTGCTTCACGGCAGTGTTGCACATTTATATGGCTTTTTAACAACAAATCCTTGTGACTACCTGGAATGATCAAGTACAGATACCACGTGCGCAATAATAAAAAGTGTAATTTTTTGAATGCGTTACATATAAGCCCTTACATATTCAATCAGAGAAAGTAGAGCCCCATACTTGTAATCGAGCCTCCGATCGACTACGATATATATATATATATATATATATATATATATAAACGCCTATATTTAGAAACCTAACGCGAAATTTTAAACTCAGGCTCTAAAACCTCAAACACATGGTATATGCACTGATGCCAATTTGGCCTCGCAGAACTAGGTTAGCGTGAAACTAATATCACTTCGAAGGCATCTGCCGGAATCTGAAGTCTATCGCGCGGTACCTGCATCCTTGTAATATAGCTATAAACGGAGGAGACACACATCGACAGGCGGAACCTACACTGGCGCCAATATTAAATCCATACGTCTATATATATATATATATATATATATATATATATATATATATATATATATATATATGTGTGAACGTTTGAAAACGCCCACGATCGTTGTCGTGTCGCATTCTATTCTAGGTGCTATTACCTATTCGAATACACTTCGAGTAACATTCAGTGCTATGCGAGTGGACATGCAAGTGAAAACTAACCGAATACGTAGAAAGACGCCGGCCATCCGAGTGCCGAGTCGCACAACATTGCCGAGACGGGTAACGCGACAACGGTGCCGATAATCGCGCCCGATGTCACGGCATTCACCAGCAGGGACTGTTCGACACGCGGCGTCCAGCGCGCGAGAATGGCAAATATCGCCGGAAACGTCACGCCCTGTGGACAATATCAGTAGACAATAACCTGTGGATAACCATTAGACAATAAAATAATCTGTAGACAATAACCACCACGGCACACCGTGGTGGTTAAACTCAACTACTGCTGCTGCATGCACAGCTGAGCGCAAGAGAGGATGCGAGGCAACCAACTGACTACCTCTTGTATACGCATCCATTAGTGACATACATCTAAATTTCGCCATCAAGTTACAACTTGCAGAAGTTGCACTCGACAAAACGTTCTTGTTAACACTGAGGGGAAATGAAGTGGTACCCAATCACGGCGTGCCATCGCCGAGTCGTCCGCTAGAAAGAAGACACCTTGTTGGCTGTGATCAAGTTCACACGTGAAAATCCAGTAAAAACAAAACCTATCTAGTAAAAAAACGAAACCTACTTACTAGAGTTCGGAATGAGCCCGCAAAGATAACCGTACGAATAGGTTGCCCGGGAATATAATGGCATATTGCCTCCTGTCGCCCGAAATGCACTCTAGGGAAATTATTCTACCCGAAATGGATTCTACCCCTGGTTAATCTCTGGGGAGCCGTTCACATTTCATGTGACATAATCGGCGCGAAACAGCTCGTGTGGTGAGACGTGGTTCCTACGTTATGTAATCCTATCAACAAGGTGCACGCTTTTAATTGTTCTTAGTATATGTATTTCGCGTGGTGAATTGCATCAGTATGTTTGAAAAAATGTGTGATTTGTAGGAAGAAAGGAAAACTAAGCAATTTAGCTTTCGTTTTCTCTGATCTAGATGTATAAAACCTTTCAATCTGCGATAGCGTTTTTTGACCCGGTTCAAAGCGCTTCGCCCAGGAGCTAAGCAGCGTATGCGCCAACATATGTTTAATAAAACGGCAGCGTGGTCTAGGGGACTTCTGGGCCAGTCATGATTGCCATCTGCCGAGGTGTCGCCGGTTCGAGCTCTATTATTGTTGTTGTTGTTGTTGCTGTTGTTGTTGGTTATTGAATTATATCTGAGCGGTGCTCACTGAGAATGTTTCTGCTAGACGGGCTGTTGGTAAAACCCCAGATATCTCAATATGGTCGCTTATGCTGTCGCTCGAAGCGCGCCTAATATAAAAGGTCGACTTGTGTACTTAGGTACGTATGCATGTCAAGCGAATAATAGAAGCATCCATCCAAGGCAAATACTAAAACCCAGACAAAGTTAAGTTCGTTAAAATTCAACTAGCTCGGCTGCTTGGCAGTAAGTTGTCCACTAAAGTAGCGTATCTGCTAGCAGGCGCAGCAACTCCTGCACTAGATGGCTTGAGGCGAGATAGAACCAAGCCGAGCTACACTGGTAAGTGAGCACCAGATTTTACGGTAAGTTGGCATTTTTACGAAATTGGACCGACTCTACGTCAAACACGACTACTCTACATTTGTCGTAAACCATAATGTGACTGGCTACGCTGTCCTAGTTTGCATCAAATGCAATAGACGTGTTGGTTCAAGTTCTGCGATCGAATGTCAACCCTTCGAAATTCGTCGGGCGATGTGTAATTACGGTCCATGCTCATTGTGAGTGTTTCATATACACATCGGAGAGGTATTTTTTAAGTTGATGATAAGTGGTGATGTTTTGGAAGAAATCAAAGAAGGGCATCAGTGAGTTTTGATGATTTACCTCAGTCAAGCCTTCTGCGACGCGTAGCGCAATAAATGCGTAGTAACTGTAGTGGGCCACGACGGACGTCAGGCAGGTGAGCAGTGAGGTTAGGCCGACTCCCACTCCGAGAACCCACCTGACGCTCATGGTTTCCGCCAGGTAGCCGCCAGGAATTTGCGTGATTAGGTAGCCAGCAAAGAATGCGTTTAAAATGACCGCTTGCTCCTGTTCGTTCCAGTTGAATTCGCCTTCACGCTAAGAAGAAGGAGCAACGAGTTTATATATATATATATATATGCATTTCTTTGCATGTGTACACATGTTAACTACTATGACTCCATCTAAGTTTGCTCTAGAGGATATGGTGTCGCCAGACATCCCAGGTAAAAATCTGGATGGATGGACGTACAAATAAACGCAGCATAAGATGGAATGGCGTCACCATTGGTTCTAAAAAATATTCTAAGTTTACTTCTAGACAAAGATGTATGTATAAAGTGACTTTTATAAACTAGACTGATCAACGACGACCAATAATACATCTGCCAAAAATCCTCTTTCTCAAACAGCCTATATTTTGTAACGGGCAAAAACCGTCTTAGAATTTAAAGAATGCCTCATAAAACGCGGAAGTAGAGGACACCATATATGTTGCCCTAGTGCTCTGAACGAACCGTTGCTATTGTGTGGCCTGTGCCAGCAGCATCGGGCACGAACAACAGCATGACGTTTAGTTCTAGGTATGTGTAGTCGCTAATCGTTTTTTAATCGTGAGCAATCATGACGACTCAATGCGTACAAAATGTGGCGCCAGTCACCTTTCGCAAATTTTGCATATGAGATTCCGAAGCCAATTCCGTGTCGCTTTCGAGCAACTCTGTGTTCACTGGCCGACACGTGTCTGCATTGTCACTGCCATTTGAGGGCAATATTGTACCGTTAGTGCCTGGCCGGTATCCGCCGTGAGCGTCAGACATCGTTGAATTGTTCATGGCGAGAATTGAGACCGAAAGGTTGACCCGCATCGCGTACACAAGGAACGAGCTCACAAACATCAGGAACGAGATCAGATAGCGAATCTTCAGGATGCCTGAAACGAATCCGCCGCCAGAAATGCTCAATTTCAGCAGTTGCCATATACGACACATCTAAAGAGCTTATCAAAGGCGCTTTGAGGGGCACCAAACAATAAATACAGTTCAAGCAATACAGTTTTTGTTTTCTAGATAGGGGCGATGTGAATTGTGTCGAATTATGACGGTTATGCTGGTTCGTGCAGAAGCATAAAACGCCCGACCATCCGCCGGCTTGACAAACATTTACAATTTTGCGTTGTCTTGTTTATTCACTTACCGCTTCGTTTCCGCAGGAATGTGTCGCCTTCGTAATGCTCCATCGTGTCGGCCTGGATGCCTATTCCCGAACCCTGAACAGAGAACCATCACACAACGCTAGAATTTCGGCCGCACACACAAACACTCTAACAGTAGATAGATAAAAGCAAACTGCCGATTTGGTGCGCCTCCCTAAAAAAAAAACATCTTTCGGGCTGACTCCCAGCCAACATTTGACATCCAAGGAATTGCTTTCACATTGCTTTGTAAAACAGATCGCATAAATATAAATTTGTAACGGCTAAAAATCCGCGACGGTCGGGATCGAACCCGTGTTGCACCTATGTGTCTCCTCCGCGCACCACACCACCGGGCTCGATTTGGGCGTCTCGCTAGGAACAACCAATCAACAACGACGCCTTCCACCAGTGTCATTTGTTCGATTCATTCGTCAATTTAGGGCCACCGCCTCCAAAATTTGTCCGGCTCTCGTAGACATTAGTGGATAAAAAGAGAACGATTTGACAATTTGATTACTTTCGCCTGTAGCACTCTTGGCTACATAGGCAAGCCCCGCAATGCTGAGTGCTAAAACCTCCTAGTTATACTTTTAAACCAGCTCGTATTGGTATTTCTTATTACGTTTCATGGTTATACGGATTGATTAAATAAATTGTTCTATATATAGAAGGACAACACTTCGACCAACCATATACAGGGTCTTCCATAACCGTATTATAAGGCTTGGTGGAATTCGGCAAAAAAATAATTTTTTTCAATGAAAAAATAGTCTTGTTTAGGACCAAGTATGACCTTTATAAAAGTAGCTATTCTGTATTTTTTTCTCATTTCTATTCGTGCAAAATTTACGCTTGCGGAAGAGGGTCAACGCATAAAGAAAACGATCGTGTTCGGCGTTATGAAAATTCTGCATAATCTGAATGACATGCGACACAAGCTAGCGAAAGGCGAATAGCCGGATTAATGTAAGTCATAAAAAATCGATATGTTGTTATGTCTTACGTTGAAGCTTACACGTTCAGACCCGTAAAATAATTCTATTCCGACAAAAAATGTACGTCCCAAAGACTATTCTCAATCAATAGCAGATACCCATCCGTTTACTACCGAAATGATGGTGCTGCTTTACGCAGTTGCCATATAACTAAGTTTTTTCGACAGTCATAGTTCTTATGTTTTACTTTGAAGCTTTCACGTTCAGATCCGTAAAAAAAATGTCAAGACGTTTCCGCACCCTGCTTCCATCGGGAAAACACCTTTTCTTGCCAAGTTTTACCAAACCTCAAATTATGTCCCTAACGTTCTGATACACTCTTGCTGAAGCAGGCCAAAATGCTAGCAAGTATACATGCCTTCATTTTCGACCTGGTGTCAGTTACGTAACGCGGCACCATAATTTTGATACGAAAATGATAAGCAATAAATTTGCTATTGCCCGAGAATAGTCTTATGGGCGTACATGTTTGGTCGTAATGGCAAAACTTAAAGGTTCTAGACGTGAGAGCTTCGACTATCGACTTTTTATGACTTTCCTTAATCACGCTATTTACATTTTGCTAGCTTGCATCGAGTGTCATTAATTTTCCGCCGAACACGTTGATATGATCGGTTCCTTCATGCGTTGACTGATTCTCCCGCAAACGTAGATTTTGCACAACCATATAAAAGAAAAAGACAGAAAATCTACTTTTCTCACTGTTACACAAAACGTTTTCGCTTCCTCCTTTCATGGGGAAAAATTATTTTTGTCGAGTTCTACCAAACCTTAGAATAAGTACATACGGTTATGTGCGACTCTGATCATATATATATATATATATATATATATATATATATATATATATATAAGTTCGATCTTCAACTATTAACCTTTCTTAAACCATTTCTCCCATTATTTGGAATATGTCTTTTTGCAGGTTCTCTAAAGTCGTTCTTACTTGTTCTCCCACCGAAGATCCTTTGATATACGGATGCCGCTTAAACCATATGAAAACGAGCTAGTTCTATTTTGTGATGATTATAAATTTTGTGATCACGTTTTGTCGGCTTGTTCAGACCCCAACCAGCTTTAGTGTGCTTTGGCTAACCTAAGAAGTGATCACTGTACAACCGCACTGCCCATATATATTTGTGTTGTTGTTACAAAGACGTAATCATATTTGGTTATTGTTATATCAAAGGTATTAATATATGTTTATTGTTATAACAAAGCGCAATAACTGGACTTCTGCGTAGGCTCGGACCTAAATATCCGCAACTCTTAGCAAAAGGAAAGCTAACTATGGAACTAATATGAATATATGGTCTCTGTTTATGGAGACAGTTGGACTCTATGAAGGTTACATTCATGGTTCCAAACACGTTTGTAGAGAAGAAATAGGTAAACAAGCACAATTACGACAAGTAAATTATTAAGATAACGTGGATAGTTTTAGGCACTTTATTAAAGTTGTAGCTCTGTAGCTCTGATGTTATTCTGTAAATCAGTCGTTTTTCTGGTGATCTCTAATAACATAAATCATAATGTTGTTGTTGTTGCTTATTTACCATTATTGGTAGATTTATAAATAAAATATAGGCAGTGCGCTTGTTTATGCTAAATAATCTACTAAAGTTGGCGTATAGTTTAGATTGAGTGTGGCAACACCTTTCTCAAGCGAATTTTAATTTGCTTGAGAAGTGCTTTGCACTATACATGAAGCAAGTACTTTGCCTTTCAATAAAGGCAAGAAGCTGCTTCGTGTATAATTTGTCGGACTGTGCGCCGCTAGTGGAGATGCTTCGGGCTGTGACGAAGCCACTTAACTAATTCTTGGGAGAATGGCGATGCAAAAAGACGAAGGCAGTGACGGAGGTAAGAACGCTCGACGTATTTAAGTATCTTTGGTTGTGGGCCGGGGTGGCCTGCGATGACAGGCATGTCTATACCAGGTACATGCTCCCTCAGTGTATTTGTCGGTTCTGCTCGCAGCAATGCGCTAAGTACCACTCGATTGATTGTCCGGCACTGCAACGAAGATCTTTGCACTTCTTCTTTTGGGGAACGGCAGGACAACAAATAATTATGCTCAATAATAACATGAACCGTCTTGTACATACTTTGTTCGAGTAAAATAAATATGATGAATTGATAAAAAAAAAAAAAAAATATATATATATATATATATATATATATATTGGTGAATAAATATCCACAATAAAATAATCATAATAGTTTTAATAAAAACATGAAAGTTCTCCGGATAAGTAGAAATACGGCTTATCCCAGGAATGGATAGATGAGCAAGGTTCAGATGATTGCGGAGACGCAATCGCTTATAAAAAAATTATCAAAATAATAATGGTCTATCAAAGCAACAAATAAAAACTCGGTGAGAACGTCAGATGCTAACTATACTAATAAGTTATATCGCGTAAAAACGCATATATATATATATATATATACTTTTTTTAATTTATATATACAGGGTATTACAGGAACATTTCGAAAGCGACATAAGGTGGTCTTGTTGATTTGTAGAGCTCGTTAAAGCAAATTATTTTCCAATAAAGCATGGCTTCTGAGAAGTCTTTTTTCGGAGTGAGAGTGAAATTACTATAATTTGTGACACTGGTGTTATTCTCCAACATAAAAGCATAAAATGTGCCATGGCGAGACAACCAGTCCTTCTATACAGAAACTAAAGACAGCGGCGTGTTCGTAAAAAAAAATATAGATATATACATATATATATATACATATATATAGTAGATCTCTCGTCGTACTGCTCTCTGCACGTCTAATCGTGCGTACTCGCATCGATACCATTCTATGCGAGTCAGCGTATTGACCTCGTCCACGACCTTGATGCCTTCAGTTCCGCTCCAGTCCACTCAGCCAGCCCTGACTCGTCTGGTCAGCTTGTTTGCCACTTGGTGCGTTTTGGCCGCCACGTAGTAAACGTGGGCAGTAGAAACAGCTCAGGTTTCTGTCAATCATTACACCCATTTGGTTTTTGGCCTACTTGTTTATCTGTGGCTGTCTACACGGGTATTCAATTCCCGGCAGTGCTTTCTTCCAATAAGCAAGAGTGCCTCGCTTGTTTCCGGTGTATTATATATATATATATATATACATATATATATATATATCCCTGCCATCTGAGCGACATCTTAGACATAGTACAAACCAACGGCTTAAATGGATTGGTACATTTCTGTGAAGTCCAATGTTATAAGAACAAGGACAAACATTTACGGAACTGTGCGTCTCCTTTACATAGCGCGTAAATCGGGTACATATATTCTTTATCAACTATTATATTGTTCTAAGCTCAAATAAAAGTAAACGCAAGACTTACTTATCATTCCAACTGTATGACTGGGCTACACGTGTCTCTGGTAGTCTCAAACTATTCATTCATAGAGAATCAGCAAATCACGGGAGAACCGTTTATTGCGGCTAACAGCGTCGCTAAGATTATCCAACGTGCTTGGATGGTATATCGACATTATCCCTCATATCTCTTAAGTTGTGCCGGGAGAGATTTTTTACGACGACTAGGGAAAATTTGGTTAACATTTTAACTAAAAGTTATATATGTATGTATATATATATATATATATATATATATATATATATATATATATATATATATATATATATATATATATGCAGTATCAATTTTTGAACACAAATGATATTACGATAGTAACCACTACCACTAATTCTCGCAGATCAAATTAAAACTGAGAGGGACAGTTATGCTAACGGAATGCTTGCTAGATAGCATACAAACAAACGTATGGCTTGACATTGACATAACTCATTATTATTATTAGTAACTAGTCTGCCTGATAACACACTGTTGGATGACTTAGCCTAATCAACGTGTTTAGTTACAATATCGATTGTCGTATTGGTTCTTACGTAGTTTGCCACTGTGTAATTGGTTTTTATCATTTTATGGTCACGCATGTGAAGGTCACGCATGCAATGAGTTTATCATGAATAGAAGGCTACCGGCGGTGCTTTATCTCTCCAACAGTGCAACAACTGAGTGGAGCATTGTTCAGTCAAGCTGCCAGCCATGCTAGGCATGCAGCAACGGAATGACACTTGACCGTTTGCATAAGCATTGCACCCTGAATTAATATATCTACATATTTATCTTTAAGTATTTAGTTGATATATATATATATATATATATATATATATATATATATATATATATATATATATATATATATATATCACGCATAATTGAAAATTAGAGAAACAGCTTGACGACAATAAAATCTGTGCTCCGTTTAGTCACCAGCACTCTCACAGTTGTCGATGGAATTATGTAGTGTAGTCTGGTTGGCCGTCGGGCATGCGCTGATTCAGCTTTAGTAGTGGCCATTAAATACCGCAAAAATAAAATACCACTATTATGAACCGCGTTTGGTAGCAGCCCCACTATTATCAACATGGGGGCGCTTGGCGCGTGTTGTTGATCAATGCAGCACTGCCTAGAAACCAGAAAATATTTTTAAGGATATTGTTTTCATTTCTAGACCATCGTCCGTCTCTTACGGGCTTAGAATCACCATATGGCATATCTTCAATGCACGAAGGACCGAGACGTTGATCGAGATGTCTAAGATTTCCCCAACAGTCGTTGTGGTGGCATCATCGCCGCTGACTCTCAGCGGTATATGGTTTACATTATTATTCTCAATGAGTATCGCTTAAAGAAAATTCGATCAACACCGTGGATCAAACCGACGACACCTCGTTATATGGAAACCATGACTAGCGCACTAGTCCCCTAATTGACGCAGTCACAATGCAGCAAAACCTGTAGCTAGCCAACCATGATTCGGTAAGTTCCATGCGAACACATGAGTCACAAAGGCAACCCATTATTTAGTGGACTCGTAATAGATGGCAATGCCAGCTGGCTACTAATAAAAGTAGTCGAGGGTTAACTTAGAGCATGAGCCAGAAATTTGTCCACCGAAAATCATACTATTCGTTCGAGCTGACTAATTCGCTGCGAACTCTGCACGTCGACGTTCAAGCAACGCAGACTACATATTTCATGTCACATCTGCTATTGCTGAAGGCAAGTAATCACTTTCACTGTTTCCTCATCCTATTTATTAAGGGGTATAAGTATATCTTAAAGGTAATACAAATATGGTCACTTATATAAGCAAAATCAGCAACAAGGTAACTACGGAAAACGTTTTGAGCTAAAATATACTAATTATAGCCTTAATGTCAACTTGTCGGAGATCTCTCAATGCCACGGCCGCAATGCCTCTCCTTGTCGTAGTTTCTCTGATCGGTTGCTTTACAGGTGCCGTATCGTCACATAAATACCTAAAAAAAACCTAATTTACGCCACAGTCATGGGACCTATGTTCCCACATAAATCGCACAAGATCTAATTATATTTGTTTCTAAATTGACCACAGGGTATGATTACGAATATAATTTCGGATTGGGAACGAAGATGGGGCATCGTCGAGCCTGATGGGCGGACGATTTACAGCACACTGCACCGTGTCTCCAAACGTTGGTGCTTTAAATGGCAAATTAAAATAATTTTAATTAGAAAGCCTAATAGCTGACCCGTAAGATCTTTCGACATTGGATTGATTTCGGTCGCTCACTTTAAGCCAACTCATGCTTAGTTCGTTGCTACTAATTCTGCACGGGCTGTCTGCTCTGAATCACACAAGCAGCACGATACATTTCGCTTGCAGATTTGCTAAGATTTTAGCAAAGTTCTCGAAGGCCCGGCAGCCCGGTGGTAAGCGCCCCTGAATTTACCAGAAGTTGGTGATGTTAGGCTGACTCGCGAGCTGGCTAGTGTGGTCTACACTAGTCTTGCGAAACACACAGGTAAGAAATATCGCATCTTCACGTTGAATCATGTGCAATGGACAATCATCACCTATGGGCACACTTTGTTGTAGGCTTTGTTGTACCGTGTATGCGCGACTGTTGTCTAAGGGCAACAATTTACAAAACGGGTTGTCGGGTGAAGTTTCCCTCGGTATCAATGCATACAACCACCGCAATGGCGGCAGCATCTTCTATGCAACGGCGGCCGCCGGAACGGCTTCATGAACCGCTGAGACGGTGGCACACGGCGAGGAAAACAATGACAATAACAACACCATAGCGTAGCATGCATATAGAGTAAGTAGATCGAGAATCGACACTCACGACACCGCGGAAACGAATCAACAACAGGCAGTGACAACACTGCCCTACTGACTGAGACTGGCTGGTCTGTTGCTGTCGCGTGCTTTTCGATGTATTCCGTGCAGAGCAGCAAGAACACGCGACCACCCAAACGGTCGCACCACGAGACTGCGACTGACGCCAAGTCTCTCCGCCGAGCCGTCGAAATAATCGCTTGACCGATTGAATCGATTTGTCGTCGAGTCGTTCGAACACCATTGGTTAATCCTTCCGTTGGGAAGAGATGCTGCCGCCCGCGCGAAATGGACTAATTTCGTGAAGGACGGCGTCTGACCTAAGCCTGACGCCACGAATGGCGGATTACTTTGCGCGCGTAGCGTGGGATTGCCTAATTCGTCATTCGTGTCGTCATTAGCTGTGTGGTTTGACGCTATGACGCTTTGCGTCTACTTACTTGTACTACCGACTACAACAGGCCTCTTCTTGCTGTGGAGAGGTGGCTCGACGGACTTTTATAGTAGTTGTGGTTTATGCCAACCACTGGTCGGTCGTTCGGTCGGTCGCCTGTGAGGGCCAGGCTCAGGTACGCCAGGCCATATATGCGACGGTGTGCGATTTATCGACGCACGTCGATATGGAGAAACGGCAGTTTCTACTCGTGTGCATTGGCATACCACACATAGCATGGCAGAGCCGAGATATGGCGACAGCAGTCGCCAAGGGCGGTAGCTTCAATCGGTGGCAATCTCCGGCATTCGGCAGCTGCGGACGACGGCAGCCGCGGTCTCGCAGCGCAGCCAACGGGATGCGCTGCCATGATGATGCGCGTCCTGAAAATCGTCCATAAAAACAAATTGGCAAAAACAAACTGCGGCGATGTGTTTTCGGCGAGCCACATGTGGTCCACATAGGCGGACAGGTCATGGGACGACGACGACGACGTCGAACCACCACCATAGCAACAACAGCAGAACTGCCTAAGTGCGCGTCCAGATGCCGAGACACACCCAGACGCAGCTATCCGGCTAAAACGGAAGGAACTTATCGTCCTCGGCAGCCTCGCCTGGATGACGACGATGATGGAAATATCCGACATTGATAGACGTAAAGCAACACAGACAGCGCAGTCGTGGACGCGATGGCCGCATCTCAGTTCTGCCATTGGGCCATTAGGGCGCCACAGTGCAGGTTCTGCGAGCTGACTGATTGGGACAGAAAGAACGAGAGAGAGAGATAAGTGACTTGGTATGTTTCGTGCGCAATATTTTAGTGGAAAGATTTGTATCTGGCATGATTGAGAGCGTCGCTCCTCTGACCTTCTGAAGTTCTTACCTAAGATGCAATCCTGGGGGGGGGGGCGGGGGGGGGGTCACAAAAACGCTCCGGCGCACTCACACCGGAGAGAGTCCGACCGTGATTGGTTGGAAAGGATTTAATGAGAGATAACGGGGGAACGAGAGAGAGAGAGAGGGAGACGTGCTGGAAAGTGTGCTCATCGAGTTCCGATCTAAAGAACGTGACTCACAGCAAGGCAAATGATTTTGCTGCTTGGGAACAGACACGTGTAGACAGATAGAAGTGCTTAGCGATTACCAGTTTCTTTAAATTCATGGTTGGTTTTAGGGCGACACATGGTCTACGAAACGACCTATTCCCTGTGCAACCCAGTTAATTTTTAATAACAGTCCAATTGTAAAAATAAATTGTATAATTTACATATATATATATATATATATATATATATATATATATATGTGTGTGTGTTCTGTGTGGCATTCACTACTGTGATATCTGTCACACAGCCTATCACAACGCATTTGCAAGTGCAGATATCACTTGGCTGGCGAAAACCCACAGCCTGACAGATTGTATGGTGAAATCCATGGAACGCGCAACGTACTACTTCTTCGATATGTCTATTCGCTCTCTCTACCCCTCCACTCTTTTGGTCGCATTGTCCTGAGCGGTGCAAAATACTGGTTCAATTTCAGCGTTCTGGTTTTAATCTGTCTAGCTAAAAGGATATACTGGCTAGCAAATAAGCTAGATAGACAAGACACTTAGTTTCACTGAATCTCATATGAAGCCGTTGGTGCTAACATCGTATATCGAAAAAGGGCTAGCGCTGTCTTGATTAAAAATATTTGCCCACATAAGCTGCCAACACAGCTAGCGCCTGCAAGAGATGCAAGCTGCCGCCAATGTAAAATATACAGCCGCGTACCGCTGTCAGTTCTGTACGCAGCTCGTTAGGTTTGTGATAAGCAGCGCAAACGATAGAAGACTGAAATTGTCGCCGTGTGCAAAACCGGTTGTCTGTTTCACACATAGGTGAGCCCCATCTCGGCTAGCTTGAGCAGCGCATGTGGAGTTGAACTCGAGTTGAACGTGACACGAAAATCCACAAACCTACTGTACAGAAAATACAGAAAAGACTCTCAGCGCATTCCCCGTTCAATGTCGACGAGGAATATTGTACATGATGTTGTAGTCGATCATCTGCTGTATCTTGCGGCAAATCTTATTAGCTTTGACGAGGGAGTCTGTGAGCACAACGGGCTATACACAGGATGACCATCGTGGCCCCCTTCTCTTCTCCATCTTGCTAAGCGACCTTCCAAACGCTATACAATCTGCCCATGGTACAGTCCGCATAATCCTCTATGCCGACGATACTGTGTTGTACAGACATATTGAGATCGATTTGCAGGAGACACCTGGAAATCTTGCGACCGCCTTGCGACCCTCGGTGAAGTAGACCAGCATCCGAAACACTCTCTGAACACGCTTAAAGCTCTCTTTGATCTCAAGATCGCCCTGGTAGCCTCCGGTGGCGTTTAGGTAGTATGGGATCACCTTACTGTATGCCAACTCAAAAAGCTTAATAAAGTGAAACCTGCATTCTTTAAGCTCTTAGCAGATAATTGGTAACGCGTTTCAAGCTTGCCCTGACTCCAGCTCTTGAGCAGTTCATATTGAAGCTTCAAACAAAGCTGCTCGACGTAAATCCCAGATTCCACCGGCTTCACCGGGCTACGGGTAGCTGAAAACGAACGCTGTA
This sequence comes from Dermanyssus gallinae, assembly GCA_003439945.1. Classification (NCBI taxonomy): domain Eukaryota; kingdom Metazoa; phylum Arthropoda; class Arachnida; order Mesostigmata; family Dermanyssidae; genus Dermanyssus; species Dermanyssus gallinae. The sequence continues at coordinate 128,773 of QVRM01000528.1, forward strand.
GAAGACACGATTATCACTACTCGCTACTGTTTATACGGGTTTCAATTAAAAAAGGCCAGGGGCGGGACTATGACAAAATAACGGATAACTACTGTTGCAATCGATATGGCATGCCGTGCTCCTTATACTACCTCGGCAAATAGTGCAGTAAATGAGATGAATGTTAACGCCAATTTCTGTGCTCTAAAACAGTGTTATTCGTCTGGCAGTGTCTTTTTGTACTTAAGAAATGATAGTCTACTAGAAGGCCCGCTAACCACTAGTACGGTGTCGGCTGCGCCTTCTTGAGAGGTCGTGTCTCCTTTGGGCGTAAGTCCTGTGACTTCTTGTAGTATTCGTCAAAATAGCTGAGATTAGTATATATAAAGATATCTGAGAGAAGTGTATATCAAGATATCTGGGATAAGTATATATCAAGATATCTGAGATGGGTATATATCAAGAATATCAAGATAGGTATTGCATAGACTATATAGGTATAGCATAATGTTGGTGCTAATACACATTTAGATATTTTTATATATTTGATAATTATTTAAGCGTTGTGAAATTGCGGTTTCATAAAAAATTGAGATTTAAATTGAAACCATTGAAAGATATCTATAGGCTATGCGCAGCATAACGGCTTCATCTCGGATCTCGGACCAGCTAACAGGCGGACTAGCTAATTTTTTCAGTAGTGATAGGCCCTGACTCGGCTGCATTCTGAGGTCAACTATCGCCGTCCTTCCCATCGCTCTACGTACAGTGTACAGGCGTTAAGTGCCTCAGTCGAAAGTAGCTCACTGCGGTCCGAGTCATGCTGTTCTTTTCGAGCAGTGACGAGCCGCATGATAACTTCTTACACATGCAATTGCTTTTGCGAGACTCCGATTTAAGTACTCGCCTTCGTTAACGTTCGTGAGGCATGAGAACATTATTTCTGTGGCTATGTGGGCTGTTAAATCAACGCATTTTCTCAACTGGTGGACTCCTTTCAAGAAATGCACGTACGTTTCCAGTATGTTGGTTGCGAACACATCAGTGGTCGATTCTCCCATTTGTACATTCGCAGGTTGCCAAATTCATCATTGCTGCCCAGGACACCAAGGTCGATATGTCCATTAGACCATTAAGTACCATGTCTCCCTAAGCACTAGCACGTACACCCTATACAGCGCTGACGTGGACAGAAGTCTTAACGATCTTTCAGGACTCTTGCAGTTCCACTGAGCTATTCTCAATGCATCTATTGGCATTCAACTAAATTTAACAGATCTATGAACATGCTACAATTTTGTATATGTTTTGTGGTACACAAGCGTATTGACGAATGTTGTTCTCCGCCACGTTGCTTTGTTCCTGCCTCTCCCTGACGGGGAAAAAGCGTTGTTTCTACCCTTGGACGCAGTCCCGTAATTGGCACGCTGTGTCTGGGATCGGAATGGTCGGGTACTGGCTGCTGCCATAGCCCATCCGTCACTGCTTCTGCCGGTGGGCTTCGTTCGAAGCGCCCATTTGAATTTAAAAAAATCTAGCAACTCTTCGACAGATCGCCTTTGCAGCAACTACCGGGAGCCCTTTTCACTAACAGGCACTTGCTGTGAACTTGGTACAGTGTACACTTTGCACTTCATGTGAACTTGGTACAGTGTACACTTTGCACTTCTTGTGAACCTGGTACAGTGCACATGTTGTATTGGGAAGATATTTACGTTTAGTTCACGCGACTGAACTGAGGGATGGTGACAGTTGTTAGCTAAGTTGTGTACACGCATATATTTAAATATAATTCCTTTTTTGTTTTAATTTACTTTCTGCAAAATAATAGCTTGGACATTTGCATTTTGATATCAATTTTGGGAACAAAAAATACTCCAACACAATCGTTCAAAAGTGTCACAGCCCTTGGCGGCAAGTACAAAGAAGAAGAAATTGACAGTTATTCACAGTTATGAGCGGCGTCTCACTTGAATTGATTAAAAGGACATTCGACACAGATCTGTTTAGTTATACACGGCACAGCCATTACCAAGCTCATGTAAGCAAAACACAAACATTACTTACCGTTTCCGTCGTTGACTGGTACATGGCGCACCTGAAAAACGTACTGAAAATCCGTTCTTTAACGTAATAGTACTGCTTCGAGATATTCTGCCAACCAATTTGATGGCAAAACATCTATGGATGGAGGAACTGTTCCTAGCTATTCTGAGGAATGGAAAGACGACAGGATGGAATAGGTTGATGGAAAAGTTCTTTCCGTTTTGGTAACCTATTATCTCGGCGACTTGTAACACCCTGTAGGCCACATGAGCTTGGGAAAGAGTGATATATTTGCAATATAGCAGCCATGATTGCATTCGCTAGTAGGCTTCGCTTTGGCACTTAGAGTTGATTCGCTTTAGTCGCTTTCTGAGAAGGCAAACTTAGCAACAGATGCGGCAGTAACACTTCCAGTGTTTTCTGTAGTATACCACTCGCTCGTCACTGTACGACTTTGTTCGAGTTTGACTGTCGCCATTATTTCACTTCTATAGAAGATGATGGCGACCACCACCCTGCCAGACGACCATTGGCGCTTCACTTCTGTGGGTGGAGGAGGTCCAACCTGGCCTGACCACAGCGATCTCTGAGACTTAAGTCGAGCGTCAAAATAATCTAAAGGCGCGATAAAGTATACGCAGAATGTCCCATCGTCTGTGACGAGTGTCGAGAACGAAGAAGACCAGGCCTCGTCGATTTTTATCAGACATTTTAAGCCCGAAAGATTTGCGCTCCTGTATCGTTCTGTGACAAATCACGGGGTACCCACCCGAGTACATTTTTTATTAATTAGGGTGGTCGTGAACAATAATATGAAGGGATACGGCACTTCAGCCCAACATCCCCTCTAGGATTGCACATGTTCTGTTAGAGACGTGGGAGTTTTTTTTGTCAATCAGAGCCTTCTTTAAGGACCACATTTAACCACACGGATTTCAGCCTCGTTAAGTAAGAATATGTCAGGCATGTTCGGGGCGTCGAGCCCGGTAGCGTGATGGCTAAAGACTGCGCCCCGCGACCGGAGGAGACACATAGGTGCGCGGGTACGAGCCCCACCGTTGCACATTTGTATTTATGGGGGTCCGTCTATGAAGCAATGTGAAAAACAGTTCCGTGGACGTTAAATCTTGGCTAAGGGTCAGCCCGAAAACTTTAGGCATGTTCGGGGCCGTTCGGTCAGTAGTTGGAACTATTTTCTACAAACGAGACGAGACGAAAAACTGCCTACTTTCGTTTTCGAAATCGAACTGTGCGGACGTGTTCTTGTAGATCTGCGGAAAAGATCCTTGTACAAACCTAGAATTATTCAACTTTCTGTAAGCAGACAGGTGCTTTGACATGCCCTGCATTGCTAAACTTTGAAAAATTTGAACTTTAGTTACACTCTTGTCACGCAGTGAAATCACGTAATCGCTACAAACACCATAAATGGGGACGCCAGCAGCTTCATAACGGTCGCACATCGGTCGTTTGGCGCCAAAAATGCGGACAAAGGGTCTGAACAGAGCTACGGTCGCTTGAACTAAAATTCAACTCAACGAACCAAGTGCGGGAGTGTGAAATAGTGCCATAAACAGTATAGTTGCAGAGTGTATTGTGTAATACGCTCGTATATAGCACAGCGTCGACTCATACAGTGGGCTATATAGGGCTATATCAGCACAAAGTCATAAACTGGGAGAAAGTCCGCCAACTCCAAGGTAGGGCCAGGCAATGGCCAACGAGGGGGACAATCGAGAAGCGAGACGGGAGATAAACGGAGGGTAGAAAGGGAAGAAAACGGGAACGAGACTGGAGTCGGAAACATCTCTCACGGGAAGACTGACGAGCAGTCGGAAGTTAAAAAGGGAGTCGCCTTCAGTTCGCCGGGAAGGGAGAACACAGACCAGACAATAAGGATTCTATAAGAGGTTAGGAAATAACAACTCCCGGGGGCCGTTCTGGCGTTGAAGAAACGAATATATAGCTTGGTAAAATTGTGCAAAACACACGTTCTCACGCTCTCGCGAGGAGAGAGAGAGATATTACAAAGGACCAAAAAGCTACTGCATAGGCTACTCGTGCCCAAAAAGGATAGAGAAAGAGCCAGGCGAGACGCAAGTTAAAAGTTAACTTCCAAGAATAAATTGGGCCTTCAAATACAAAGGAGACAGAACTACAGGAGAAGACAAACAAAGTTAAAACGAAAGCAATAGAACAGACTAGAAACAAAGGCGGTATTGTGATTTAAAAATCTGGGCTTGAAAGAGGAGTGCTGTGGTCCCGGTGTAAAAAAAAAACACGGAAGAGGACGGAGTGATAACGCAAATCGACGAGGAAATCGAGAAAGCGGTCAATGAGGGACACCCAATTCGAGGAGGAAACCAAGAAAGAAGTCAGTGAGAGACAAACAAAAAGAATAGCCGGTATGTCTCTCCCACAGCTTCGAAAAAACGCCAAGTGCTGCTGAGCCTGGGAGGTTGGGAGGATTCTGGGTTTAGTGGGTTAATTAATTCCACACTAGTCACGCAGGCTGCTAGTGGCGCATGTGCACCATGCATTCCCGAAATATTCTATAAGAAACGAAAAAGAAAGATCCGATTTCCGTGAAAGGGTATTTATTAGAAAAAAAACGGCATGAAAGAATTAGCTAGGCCATTTTCGAAAACACATTTTTAGGGAAAATGCATAATACACATGCGTGGCTAGCAGCAAGTACCGACTAGTGTAGGACTCACAAGCCCACTAAATCCTGATTCATCCTCACCCCTAAGACTCTGAATTGGCCATATGGCATTTTCTCGTATCCGTTTAAGGAGAGTTCCTGCTTCCGTTTAAGGAGAGGGCCGGCTCTGCAGGCGCCTGTCTAAAGCCTTCCGTCCTGATAGAGTGCGTAAAGATTTTTCTTTTGAAAGCGTGGCGGCTTCATGTCCTCCATGTAAGACGTCGGAATCCATTAGAGTTTTTACTTCCTGCCAGGGTATATCTGAGCCCTCAGAACTGGAAGCACCGCCGTTCGGCGCTACTAAGGCCGTGCCAAACCATATGGGCGACGTCGTGGGACTCTCGGCTCTCGCGAAAGGACACACTTGTCCGCTTGTACCTTTTTGATTGACCAAGTGCGACTAAACTTGTTTTTACTTTTTTGAAGAGACTAACTAGAATATGCGGTTTGCACACACGACACCACGGCAGGACAGCTTAGCTGTAAATGTGGGCCGGTAGTGTGGAGCTCAAACCCACTAAAAAACAGTCATGTCTCCATCCCCACACTCAACTGGGAACTGCGCAAGTAATACTTCAAACAATTAAGAAGGTGAATTGTAGCGTCCTTATCTTAGCTGCTTCGGAGTGCCTCACTGGACCTTGTCAAATAAAAACGACTTTTCTCTTCTTTGACGTGCATAATACGTTCGATTGTACGGGCTATAAAATTCCAGTCATCACGTGAGTTCATAAGAAGGTGTATCAGCTTTTTAAGACTGCCGTCACTTGTTGTGGTTAAATCCGTGCGCAAAGAAGCCCACGCCGAACACAGCAATATTGTGTGTTTCAGCCTGTCCTGCGTTATTCCGTCACAGTGCTTGCAGAGTGGTGTATCTGCTTTCCAATTTCGAAGGAGCTAACTCATGAAGTTGCCATGCACTGTGAGCACTTGAGTCACGTGCTGTGTCAACTCGCCGCCGGGCTAGTTAATCCAAGCCTTAATGTCCGGAATCAGAACCTTCACATAGGCTCTAGGTGCCCGTCCTGTATGGCGTCCCATTAATTTTGCCAAGAAACCATTTTTTTATTTTTCTTCTTTCTTATTGCTTGTCGGTTCCGCCCACAAACGACGACGTTCATCGGGCTTCAGTTCCCAAGGAATCGTACCAGCCAGTGCAAGGACAGTCGCCGTGCTGACCGTTTTGTAGGCCATCGTAATCCCTAAAGCCGTGATGCGTTAGGTCTTGCGAATCAGCGCCATGTTGCGGGTCAGTGCGGTTACTGGTCACACCGGGGCCGCAAATAACATAATCGACTCGGCAACCGACATGATATGGCGCCGCTTCCATTCATGCGGTCCGATTGTATTTGGCATCAGCCGGGCGATGTCGTGTGAAACTTTGGTGGCTTTCTCTGCTGCCAAGCGATGATGAGATGTACCTCGCAAGCCTCTATCCAAATACATTCCCAGATAGCGGACTGAGTGAACCACCTGAATACCCTGACCGTTCGCTTTGGGAGAGGATACCGTCTTGAGCCAAACAAGATGACTCTCTCATGCTTTTAGTAGGGGCCAGCGTCGAGCCCACTCCACTCACAGCGGGAGCTCGTTTGACGCTGGCCAGGGGAATTGGCCAAGGGCGTCATTGGCTTTAAGTTATAGTTGCTGGGAGGTGCCGCCCCATACTTTAACTGCAAGGTCGTCCGCATACACTAGTGGCTCTGTCCCTTCTGCTAGGTTACTTAAAAGTAGAACATCGTCGTAAACCACGGTCCATAAAAGAGGACCCAAGATGGAACCCTAAGGAACTTCAGCTGTCATTTCAAATTTGGAGCCCTCATTGTCTACCCGCCGTTCGTTAAAGTAGTCCGAGACAACCCGACAAACGTAGCTCGGAACTCTCTTGCTCGTAAGCGTCCCCAGTATCACCCTCCAGAGTAAGCTGTTGAAAGCACTTTTAACATCCAGCAGTACGGCAATGAGAAGATATCTGGACCTTGCTGGAAATTGTCGTTGCTCTTCCGCCTTAGCAACGACCCGCTGTACTGCAGACAGACACGAGCGGCCTTTGCAAAAGTCGAATTGCTTCGGTGAAAGAAGGCCGCGTTCTTCTGCGAATAATTGTAAACGGTTCTCTATAATCGCCTCAAGACCCTTAGCCAATGCACTAACTGGACAAATCGGTCGGTAAGTGCCGTTCACTTTGGGAATAAATACAAGGTCGGCTTTCTTTCAAATGAGAGACAAACGTTTGGTTCTGAGTATTCGTGTGGCAACGTGGGACACTACTTCAGGGAACTCTTTAAAGAGAACCTTTAGGGCGGAGGTCGGTATATTACCAGGGCCTGGAGCCTTTCCGGCTTCCAGTCTCTCTCCCGCTCCACGGGTCTCCTCTAGAGTCACTTCTTGGGCTGGTCCCTCGTCCGTATCCGCTTCGAAAAACGTCCTGTTAATAGGTGGGTGCCGGGGAAAAGCGTTTCTATTACCCGTTGGCGGGTAATCGAAACAGTATTTTGTCCGGGGGACGGTTAGCGCTCTTTATTGTTTCTGTCTTGCTACGGATCAGCTTGGACGGTCGTCCCTGCGGGTCGTTTTCTATTGCCAACAAGAATTCTTTTTAGCATCGTATCTTGCCCTCTGCTATAGTTTTGCGTAGAGTGGTCCTAAGACTTCTAAATTCTCCTTGTAATTGCGCAGTGCTTGTCTCATCCATGCTGCTGCGCCTTGCCCTGGTAAATCTTCGCCTTGCGTGGATGCAGCGTCTGCGAGCTTCCGCGATCTTCCCGTTCCACCAATATTTCGACGAAACTGGACGTAGTCGCTTTGGGTGCATGGGTCGTCCGGTTCTTTTTTGCCAGCTTGACGTTCGCTAAGCAGAGAGAGTGCAGTGCTCCTTTAGATACGATTTCGGTTCTTTCGTGATATAACCGCCTTCTGCGTCGACAGTAGGCGTATCCGCAGGAGGGCTTTGCCCGCTCAGCGCCTCGCCTTTCGCGGGCTCAAGTACAGGCGGCGACTCCGCAGGGGGAGATGAACGGGCTTCCTTAGTTATTGCTGAAGAACAGTTTTGCATTTTTCTTCGAGGAACTGCATGGTCCAAGTGGCCTCGGCTATCTTCATCCTGTATCTTAGGCAGGCTGCAGTGTAGACTGCATGCCTGGGTACCCCGCAGTTATACCATGAGAGGGACCCCCGCAATAATTCAGCGACGTAACCCAGGGTGCCGCACTTATGAGAGCGTTTAACTGTGACTGGTTCGAAATATACAAGATCATGTCTGGTGCCCAACTCTCTGGCGGTTCTGGCATGTTAGCACGCTGACTCACTATGAGATTGGACAGGACGACGGGCCAATCTGGATTCGTACAAAACTCATCAGCTTTGCGAAGTCGAAGGAATTAATTCGGGCCAGAGCCGACTACCGTCCGTTGGCTTCTTTCTACGGTTCTTCTACAAACAAGAGCCCAGCAACGGCGGCATGTCACATTACTTGGTCGACATCTCCTCGTTTTGTTCCTTCGAGGAGATCCCTTACAATCATTTTTAAGTGCAGAAAGGTCAGTCGATGCATTGGCGCGTTTTTTTCCATTTTAATGCATCAAGGCAATATGCAAATGCACCCTTTGTTGTTTCTGCGACTCTTAGCCGCATGTCCCCGCTGGCAAGCCGTTGCACTCCAGTAACCTTCACGTTGTATTGTGCGGGATCAATGTTGTTACACAATCGCTTGAAGGTGTCTGCATAGGAGACACTGTCCTCCTTACGGACATGAATGAACGTGCCACTCGTTGCCTTTCTGACACGTCTTCCTCGTTTGGCAGATTCCCCTTTTCTGCTTCGCCCGGAGGTCACTGCTACGTAGGCGTTGCGCTTTTGGGCCACACATGCAAGGAGCTCTTAACTCCCCTTACCTCAGCTTGACTAGTCATATAACACGGGATTGCCCCTGTAGCTCCTCTGTATTTTAGATTCTATTCAAGAGCTCATTGGCTCGTTCAATTACCTTCTCTATACGCTCGAAATCTTCCCATTGCCCGGAGTCCTTTGGCAACCGAATCGCTACCAGAGTTCGTAGAATAGTTGGCCCGTTATTCTGCGTCTCCTCAAGGAGGCTCGACCGCACGGTCCTAACTTTCTTCCCGACTTCCCCTGCTATTCCTTGAAACTGCCGCATTTTTTCAGAAAACAGAGTCAGCCGAGTCTTTTTTTCATGATATGAGGAGCCGAAGAGGACTTTCCTTCAATATGCTTGTTTTAAGCTGAGTCAAGTTGCTGAACGCACCGCAGGGTCTCTTTTAGATCGTCAGCAGTTTCGCAGTTCTTGATAAGATCATCTATAACCTTTATCCTGCCGTGCGTATTTAACATATCCGGCGTGCATTGACAGGCAAAATCTCTTAAGTCGTTAGGGAGCAATTCGGTTTGTTGCCGTTCGTCGGCGTTCTTCATCTTCTCTGCCCTTACTATATCCCTGATTACGGATCTCAGTTTCTCAAATGAGCCCTTGACAACGAGATGCATATTCTTTAAACTAGCAGTGACCTTATATATGTCTTCTATTAGACGCAGTGCTTGCGCTAGTGGAGAACACTGGTTCATCCACCTCGTCCGAGTTTACTGTCCGATTACTGCCAGTGTGACTTGCTTTGTTGCATTGCCTGGCCCTCTTGGCCTGGCTCATAGGCCGGCACCTTGTCCGGCCCTTTGCGTACAGGCGAGTCGTCCACAAGCATTGCTAGCCCAGAAGGATAATTGCTATATGAGAACTTGTATATATACGTGTTTCTATGCTTACTTGGCAAGAGTCTCTCATAATAATAATAATAATAATAATAATAATAATAATAATAATAATAATAATTTATGTTTTGTTGGGCTTTTCAAATCGAAAAAAAAGTGCCCGGTTTCGGCTTTGAACTCCGGACCACCCATGCGTCCGCCCCACCATCATGCGTCCGCTTGATAAGCAGGGGTGCTTTCTACTCGGCTACGGCCTCTGTATGAATCCGATAGCACTAAATAGAATCATTGGCTAATCCAGATTATGTTAACGGTGGTGATGGCAAAGATGACAACGGTAAAAACAGCACAAAATGACGATACTGGAGTGGTAGCGACGACAGATCACTGCTTCAATTGTTGGAACATTACAGATCTATCTGCCAGCTAACGTGATAATGCAACGCACGCATCCACTTGAACTTAGTTGTGATAAGCTGAAAATGCCTCTACAGCTGTTTCTCACGCAACTTGTCTAAGGTCTGTAGAAAGAACGTTGAGTAATGTTCTACCGTTGAATAAGTCACTTCCAAGATCACGTTAGTTAAACAAAGGTGCACCTGAGCAAGATGCGCCGAACTGGCTGACGGTAGCTCCGTACTAAGATTTTACAATATTTTCCTGGAGCTCCGCTTGTCCCGACCGTCTCGTTCGAATCGCGCTACTACTATGTTAAACGCGCGACTACTACTACTATAAACTGGTTTTTAGCTGGCCGTAAAAACGGTTGTTTTGTCCCCATTATCTCTCCTGCAAGCGAAAGATATATGCCTGGCTTCTTTCCAGCGAGATAGAGCGCCTCCGTCTTTTATGGCGCTAGCTTCAGATGGTGGACTGTTATCCACGTCATGACGTACTCTAGTGCCGATTCAGCTGCCTCATCTTAGAATTAAAAAACATTTTTTTAAGGAGGATGTTTTTAATGCTAGACTAACCTCCGTCCCCTACGGGCTTGGAACTTAACCTGAGGTATATCTTCAATGCACCGAGGGCCGGACATGTTAAGATATCTAGGGTTTCCCCAACAGTCCTTGTGGCAGCATGGCCGCTAACTCTCAGCGGTATGGTTTATCATCTATTCTCAATGAGCATCGCTCAAAGAAAATTCGATCAACAACAGGGATCGAACCGGCGACACCCCGGTAGATGACAACCATGACTAGCGCACTAGTCCCCTAGACCACGCCGCCACACTCCACATCCAGCGCCGTCAGTGTGAGGTCATTTTCGTAGGCCAATGTGTACAATCCTTCAGGAAGCGAATCTACAGGGAGATCCCCCTCATATGCAATGTTCCAGAGCACTCGACTTAGTAATCTCCATCCAATACGCCGAGTTGAACGCATTTCGTACAAACCGAGGAATCCAGCCTGGTTCCACGCAAATGCCGACTGTGCCGTCATTCTGCATGACGGGCATTTTCACTAGCGTGAGCTCAGTAATTATGTTTTACCGGCTTAATACATATAGCACCATATTGAGCATTGACAGCAGTTTTCTGTCACTAATCTCTGTTATCACGAGCGGCATTATACGGCTACAAAGGAAGTACTAGTTCCTTGAACTGCATTGTCAGTACACGCGATAATGTTGGGGTTCCTACATAGGGGTCCGTGAGCGTAGAAAATTTCGATATTACACCACATTTTCTGTTATCGCTAATGCCGCGGTTTCCCAAATTTGGAGCTTGATCAAGACTTTTATCTAAACTTTGCCCAATAATACAGGTAATATAGGACGGTCCACCACCTACATTGGCCGTTAGCTTTGCTTTACTTCAACGAACAAAGGTGGTAAACCAGCTCCTAGCTCAGTGCAATGCCGGCCTTGTGATCTTGAAAATTAGGATTTACCGCTTTCAATTGATTCAGCAGCACAGAAGGAGTTTTGTAAATGGATGTAGGTAAAACAATGCGCCATTACGTCATAATGAGCGAGTTGGACATACATAAGATATGACGTGACACCTGTTTTCCACAAGATCTGCGTGACTCTTATATAACAAGAGACGCACGTTGTAACGGACACTTGTATAAAACACCCAGCTGCAATAGAAACATAGGGAATTTCAACTCAACTTTAACATTTCTGAGAGAAATTGAGCGACGAAAAGCGACAGGTGAGAATGGTGAATAGAGGACGAGGGAATCTTTTGCTGCAGATAATATCAATTAAAGCTCAACGTGAAAATGCGGCCGCGGTGCTAGGCTCGCTGCCCTCAGACACCGGTTTACTTAAATATATATTTTGTATAATGTACAAATAAAACAGAAAGCTGATCTCTATAAAGTTTACATTAATAATTCTAACAATGGATATCTAAAATTATGTCTACGGCCAAGAGAGAGGGAGTTAGTTACCTCTAGGTGTGACTTTGCGTACAGCTCGGCCCACTGCCTTCCCATACCTCGGAGGCATGAATGAGAGTAAGATGCGAAGCTAATGAGTGTTTACATTAATTGTAGCCAGACTCAGCAACCAAACCCGGAGCCTTGGGTGATCTGCAAGCACATAAATTATCCCATTACCTCGACCGTCTACGGTTGTGCTAAACTTGATTCGACAGCGCAATTGGCGATGCAAAACGTCAAGTCATTCAACGACACATCTTGCGTGTACAAAAGCGTGTCAAAAATATAGTCCACTTGGCTGAAATTTTCCAGTCTTTGCTCCTGTGTGGAACCTCTCGGTGCAAAGGTAAAAATTCTAGAACTCTAGCAGAAGAGTGTAGCAGCAGAACAGTTCTTAGTCAGATACAAGATCACGGAAGAAGAAAAAGAAAGAGTTCTACACTTAGATATATAGTGGTTTTAGTTTAGGGCTATAATTTACCGAATACCAACCAAGAAACAACTCACTAGTCTGAACCTAGTAATGTCTACCACCGATGCCTATTGAATTAACAATGAAAACGATCAATCCAGATCTAAGTGACAAGAAAAGGTCTTCATTCTAAGGTCTTAGGTAAAGTCTACCTATATTTAACGTTTAAGAATCGTAGACTAGCTTTCCTGCATGCTAAAGCAATTGACTGGTTTTATTTTGCATTGCCACTCTCTCATAAATATGTGAACGCAAATTTACGACTTGAAAATACACTTATCTAATATCTAAGACTCAACCTCTGCTCGACTAGGTAATAATAGTAATAATAACAGAAGGAGGATAATGCACTATCTTCTTATTAAGACATATGTGTTCATCGTTTTTGTGTTTAAGCTTCTTTAGCAATTTCCAATTAGAGTCTGCCTCGGCATTCACGTTTTCTAAATCGAAGATCATGAAAACAAATTTAAACGTGACTTATCCCAGATGCAAACCAACGATCTTAGCGATGGAGCGCCATTGATTTGCCACTAAGCCACCGTGCTGTGTGTGCGCTGCTAGGAGACGTAGAATACTTATCAAATCTAACCTTGATTTTAGTAATCCTGCCTCAGATTTCCACTACGTCAACGAGAGGTTAAAATGACCCAATTATTCATCTCTCCCCGTGACAGGTTCACCTAAGGTCACGAGGATTCAGGTCAATGCCGAACTCCTCACAGTCTTACTTTCTTTTCTTCGTGGCGACTATGCGTGTAACGCTTTGAACAAACCAATGTGCACCCCCGTTAACATCGCCATCAAATAAAACGGCATCAAACTATCCAAGCAACCGTCGTTGTGACACCTAAGCCGGTGTCTTAATCTAGTAACATAGCCGCCAGGTTTAGTTTCTACAGCTGTCATCCTACCCCGCTCGAATATTTTAATAGAAATAAATACGTTATTTTATTTTATAAACAGCGGTGAACATTCGACTTGATTGAAACAAAAAGACAGCAATACCAATTTCAAAATGGTCGCTTTTAGATTCAAACCCGTAACCTCCCGAATGAAAGACCATGGCTTTGCCTTAACGCTAACATGCTCGGTGTAGCGGCTGAGAGGCATAAAATACTTATCGAATCCAACCTTGACTTGGTCCTGTGGTTAGTCATGTTGCTTAATTTTCCACTAGGTCAACGAATGTTGAAATGACCCGATTCTTTATCAATTTGCACGTCTGGCTCGTATTCGGGCGGCTTTCGTCAACAAAATAATTAAGCTTTTGGATCATATTTCCTAGACGTAATCCTGCTCCTAGACCAATCACATTTTACAAAATCTTAAAGTGACCGTTTGAGTAATTCCCACTTAATTAATTCCAATAGTGCTGAGCTCACCACAATAACAAGAAGCATCAGATCGTAAGATATTTGAGCATATGAGTATACCCATCACTGAGCGAAGATTAGGTGTAAAATAAATTCCCCTTAAAACGTGGCGAGGATGTTAAGCAACGCAAGCCGACCGAAGGACAATTCCACACCCGACAGCTCGAAGGCCAAATGCATAGCTGTCATTGCTGCATTGGTGGTGGTATATATATATATATATATATATATATATATATATATATATATATATATGTATATATATATATATATATATATATATATATATATATATATATATATATATATATATATATAGGTGGATCAAAAAGTTCCTAGCATCGCCTGTCTAATCTAAAAAAATTAAAGTGTTCATGCCTATTAGAGCAACGGAGAAAGACACTCTTCGCAAGTAACAGAAAAAACTACACTGTGAATTGGTTTCGAATTGCGTCTGCAGCAACTGTAGCTTCCTGTCAGACTATCCAGAGATATTGGAGCAGAACGAGTACTGTGCTATGATTAACCGTTTTATTCATGGCTTAGATGCATCAAGAATCAAAGCCAAAGTAGATGCAGTTAACGGAGCTAATGCACCAACGTACAGTACCATTATCAAATTGATTGCTCTATTTAAACGAGTAGTATGGGCATCGAAGATGCACAATGCACAAGGACGGCCAAAAACAACTTCGGGTGAGAAACTATGGTACAAATGCTATAACAAAGGCAAAAGAAACATACAATACAACGTTGCACTGACGCGATTTTTGTTTCTCAAACTCGTGGTGACTGACCGCCAATTAAAGCTGCGCGAAATAGCGAAACAGATGAGTATTGGTGGAGTACATCAATCATTGCGTTAGCATTGATGCATGAAAAACTAAAGCAAAGCGGCTACCACACGGGCTAATAATTGAGCAGCGGGTTAGTTTCGAAGGGCACTTTGGAACTTTTGAGTGCGATACTTTGGGCCGTTTTGTAACCGTCGGCGAAGTCTGGATTCACCACTGCACTTCAGAACGGGAAGTCTATAGCCTTCTATAGTCTTAAAACGTTGCCCTTATTTTTTTATCCGTAGAAACAGAAAAAAAGTTGCACGGAGCCAATTTCGAGGAATAGGAAAGTTGCGGAAATATATAAATTAAATTTCTCATCAAATAATCCGAAGTCAGAAATTATGTGTGCGCCGGTGGTTCAGACGTCTCGCGTTGGAAGTTTTTGCGCAATATTTTTAAACGTTTGCATTAGTATTACTTATTGACCGTACAACCAAGTCGCAAAAACTATTGAAAGATTCCCTTGTAGTCGAAAAAAAAAACAGTTAAAAAAGTTGGGTCTGCTCTTGTTGGATTTCTTTGTATCGCACCATCACTGGGAGGTTTGGAGCGATTTTCCTTACAGTAATTCGGCGATTGTTGAATACGACATTGCAAACTTTTTCAATGTTTGATCTTGTCGTGTCGAAAGCCTTCCCAAACGGGGTTTATCTTCGGCTTCTTCACGTCCATCGCAAAATCGACGGCACCTCGATAACACAGGGCACAACGTTTGATCACCATAAACTGCCACTAACTTTACAACATGTGATTTAGTTTTTAACACATAACTTGATACAAATTCGTTGCTCCTCCACTTTCGGCTTCCTAAAAATCGCCGAACTTTCGTTTTCCTCACTTGTTCGAACCAAACTCAAACAGTAAACGCCGCCACCGATTGAAATTTGGCCTGCGTGTAACTGATGAATGGCGCTTCTAAGGAAGACAATCTAAAAGACCCTGACGGATCGGCAATTTCTAGTTATTTTAAGATTCAAATTACCGATCCGCCCTCTGAGTTTTATATATATATATATATATATATATATAATTATAATAAATTTGAACAGGCCTACGGCAAAATAGTTTTGCGCTGTATGAAAAATTCTAAGTTATCCCAAGTATGCTATGATAAAATGCTTTGATGAAACAAGGCTCTCTATTGACGTTTGATCTTTGGTCAACCTTCCCAAATCACTCACACGGTCTTAACCTCTCTTCAAAATTCGCTATTTAAGTAGCGCTTTTAGTGCATACGTTTGTAAGCATACCTCGCCAGTTCAACTAACATTCAACATAGAGACCATAAAAAGGAAATTATGTGCAAATAAAATGAAACCGACTCTACAACGTGGCACGGTGTAGGAATGCCCACCTGTTTACGGCAGTAGGTAAAGCAAGTGAGAACACACGATGTCGAAAGTTTGTAACGTAACACAGTATCATCACTGTAGATGTACTCGCAAGTAACAACTATACTTGTTCAGCTAATTTGTTTAGAACTAAGATGAAGTAAGCTCTGTAATATGTTAGTTAAAATAGTTTCGCCCACAAAACCACGACGCTGTTTTGGACCAATGTAAGTACAAAGAGCTACTCTCATTTTGTTTAATATAGCCATCTATATGCGATAGCATACACTTCTAGCCGGACTATATTCTATAGGCTTTGAAGGCATAGTAAGAGCAAGCTCAATGAGAAAGGCAAATATATACAAAAACAGTGCTGATCTCCGTAGAGATCCCAATCAATCGTAGAGAGCACTCTCTCTCTCTCTCGGATCGCGTTAAAGTCGGAACTTGTATATCAGGGCTTTCAATTGAGAGGCAAACGGCAACGCGCGTATCCGATCATGAGCGTATTAGAAGTAGCCGTCATTTGAGGTTATTGCTTGAATGATTAAGAAATGCATTAGGCATTAAGCGATAAACGATATTCCAGTCTGGATTTTCTTTATTACTCTTTTTCTCTATATCCCCCTCATAAAATATCAAATATAAAGTTCCGCGCTGAGGCCGATAAGCGGATGTAACCAAAGCGAGACTCGTAGGACTGGTTGTCCTACGGTCCTGTCGTTGCGGAACATCAAGTAAGGCGATGCTTTGTACTGCCGAGAACGGCCGGCTTGCTACACCCCGAGGAAAAGCCGAATCCGGTTGTATTTTGGAACGGTCCGAGCAAAAACGAATGCAATGCCGAGTCCGGCTAGAATAGCCACGGCCATAACGCTCAGGCTAATCAGCAGAACGGATTCAGCCCGATATGTCGCCTGGGGTGCTCCTGCAAGTGAAATAGTACGATTCCTTAACGAATACGCTATATATATGTATATATATATATATATATATATATATATATATATATATATATATATATATATATATATATATATATATATATATATATATATATATATATATATGTATATATATATATATATATATATATATATAGAGAGAGAGAGAGAGAGAGAAAGATAATCTTAAGGGAGAGGTGTCCCATATTGCATAGAGCTAAGTGTCATACTCATTCTACTGCGTTAGTGCCTAAAGCATCTAACTCTTCCTGCATAAAAAAAAATATATATATATATCTTTTCTCTCCCAGAAGAACTTAAACAGCGGTATAGGAAATAGTATACCTCGTTAAAGTAAATATTATTTCCAATGGAACATGATGTCTCACAAGTGTTGCTTCGGAGAGAGAGTTTCCGCCTACTCAGTGCCTAGAATAACTTTAGACTTTGGGGTGCTTCCTTTCACCGCTGATGTGTTTGATGCGATTCTTACGAAGATGTAGCTCCTGCCATATATTTCGTTAAATATACTCACCCATTCCGATCCTAATCCACCTTCTGTCATCTTGTTTCAAAGAGTGTTTTTATCGACCGTATCGTAGGCTCGTCGGATACCTAGCAATGTTGCAACTAGACTCTGCAACTAACCTGACAACTGTAATGAAATACATTCAATGCCGTTTTTGGGGGGTCATCAAGGGCTACGACGGCTATTAATAATGATGGGCAACAACTAAAAGTTGGCTTCCTAAACCTTAAAAGAGTCATATCGATGTGATATGTTCATCAATCACATACAGGGGAGCAGTACAACAGCTTGCTGACAATTGATGATTTGTACAGTAAAATGTCGACATTGTGCAAGATTAGACTTTATAGGTTTGTGTGTGTGTATATAATATTGTGATTACTCTTGACAGATGCAGGTGATCCAACGATAGGTATTTTTAATGAAATATGACTTTGACATAAATTGTGACAGATTGCCTGTAAAAGAGCATGTCAATAAAACAACCTGATGATGATGATGATACAGTCTTATATAGATGTATGAGTATTTTACAATCAGACGCCTGAAATAGTGTTTACTAGAGCTAAGTAAATTCTGGCAAAGTGCATAATACGAGCATTAAGATCAGTTGGGACCTAGACGTCCGGATCGCGTACAATATGACGGAGGGGGGGGGGGGGGTGGCGTCAACCTTGTCTCTACAATTAAGGTCTCGGTTGTCATGATTTACAACAACACACTTTTTAAGAGAGAGTTATACATGGTTCTCCGTACACTAACGTGCAACACCGTCAGTGGCTTGCTAGCCTGTAGGCCTGTTAGCAACGTATTATGGCCATGACCGGACTAGATGGAGCAATAGATCTTAAAGCCGTTCGCGCCTCGGAGTGCTTTACCTCGGGTGAAAGGTAATCATTTATATCTAAAGCTTAAATAAGATACAGCAGCAGCAAGACGCGGTCACCCTGAGGCCGACTGCTCGCAGTGGATAAGGGCCTTATACATAAATGTTATACATCATATAGTCAAGCATCTTGAACGACAGTTCTATAATGCAGTGTTCCTTCCTAGTCACGCACTCGATGAATGAATAAGAGTTCAGTCCACGGTCCTCGTCAAAGACTCTTTTAACGATGTCGCCCACTTACGCCGAATACAGGTAAGTCTAGGTGTTAGAAATCGAGGATATGGCGACTCCATATGGCCATGTGGCACCTCCGCGAAAAGCTAATAAATTTATCATATATATACGAGGTGTGTTCAATCGTTATCGCGACTTTTGAATTTTCGCGGGTTACGTATATTCGAATATCGATTTTTTTTGTGGCGTTATGTTGGTACTCATGTCTCTCACTTATGCCGACAAGCTCGGCCATTTTGAATGTTCACTTAATTGTTGACAGCTGCTTTGCTTGCACGTGTTTTGGATCGTCTTCGATTTTTACCTATTCAAAAAAATGGATCAAAGAACCTGTATCAAATTTTGTGTGAAAAATGAAATTAAGTGCGCGGATGCATTCCGAATGTTGACTGTGGCATACGGAGAAGCTACCTTGGACCGAAGCAACGTTTATCGGTGGTACAAAATGTTCTCAGAAGGCCGAGAAGATGTGAACGACGAAGAGCGTGCCGGACGCCCGAGCACTTCAACAACAGACGAAAAAATTAATGAAGTGGAGAAAATGGTATTGGCCAATCGTCGAATCACCGTTAGAGAAGTTGCTGAGGACCTAAACATATCGATTGGCTCGTGCCATTCGATTTTTATCAATGATTTGGGCATGAGACGGGTCGCCGCGAAATTCGTACCAAAATTGCTCAATTGCGACCAAAAACAGCATCGCATGAACATTGCTAATGAGATGTTGGACTCTGTCCGCGACGACCCAAATTTGCTCCAGAGGGTCATAACTGGTGACGAATCGTGGGTTTATGGTTATGACGTGGAAACCAAAGCTCAATCATCTCAATGGAAGCTGCCGCACGAACCAAGACCGAAAAAAGCGCGCCAAGTTCGGTCGAATGTGAAAGTTTTGCTGACAGTTTTCTTCGATTGCAGGGGCGTGGTGCATCATGAATTCTTGCCACAGGGTAGAACGGTCAATAAGGAATATTACCTGCAAGTTATGCGCAATTTGCGCGAAGCAATCCGCCAGAAACGCCCGGATTTGTGGAAGAACAAAAATTGGCTTTTGCACCACGATAACGCCCCTGCTCACACATCGTTGCTTGTGCGCGAGTTTTTGGCCAAAAACAACACACTAATGATGCCGCAGCCACCGTATTCCCCAGATCTGGCCCCCTGTGACTTTTTCTTGTTCCCTAAACTGAAGAGGCTCATGAAAGGACGACGTTACGCTACGCTTGACGAGATAAAGACGGCATCGAAGGAGGAGCTGAACAAGATAAAAAAAAATGTTTTTTTGAAGTGCTTCGAAGATTGGAAAAACCGTTGGCACAAGTGTATAATATCTCATGGGGATTACTTTGAAGGGGACAAAATAGATATTCATGAATAAATGAATAATTTTTGAAAAAACACAAACGTCGCGATACTTTTTGAACACACCTCGTATATATATATATATATATATATATATATATATTTACTTACCTATGGTCTCGTATGTTACAAGAGTCACGACCGACTTGACGCCCTGTAAAATAATTGCACATTATATGTGAGTATTACTAAAGGCAAAATTTCCCCAAACATTCATACGAAGAGTACAGAAGTTTTTTTCTTGATCTTGATATTAAGACAAATTCATTGGACAGTTGCCTCTCTAGTACAGAATTCTGTTGTGATGTCCAAACCGATGTTTAATTGGCCCTCATTCATACACTTAGACCAATCGTTAGATTCAATTTGGTGTTAATGAGGTTTCTTAATGGGGCTGTCACTCTTGGCTGTCTCTAATGTAGTCAGCATTCCGTGACACCGCCATTTTTCTGCCGTCTAACAGACTCATTTTCCTAGATGGATGCTCACTTAATTCTTAAACAAAAAAATTGTCTAATTTTCAACAGTGTGTCGTCAAAGACTCGTTGTCGTCGTGTCATTCTAAGAAGTTTTCATACGCAGGCGGCATTGCACAGCGGGTAGACGGAACTGACTCGCCTTCATGTTTGTGAAGTACGCCTTGCCGCTCTTCACCGTAGCAACGATACGCTGTACAGCCTCCGGAGATAACGGTTCGTCTTTCACCGAAACCGGCCCTGAAATTAAACAGAATTAATTAACGATTCCCCACGTCTATGCCAGGTAGATACCATTGATATCCCCTGGTCTGTTCGAATACGAACCTCCAAGAGGAGGACACAAGGGTGCATCTGTCATCTGACAGTGCTCTCAAGCGTGTACGAAGTATCATGCGTCTGCCTGCCCTGTCCATACAAAAATATCGCTGCAGTGCGCCTCTCGAATGACATGCCGAGAGCAGCTGATAACAGTATGAGTAGAAATGTTATATGCAGACTCAATATTTTTTTTTTATGTGATAATGAAAGCGTATTGCCATAGGCACCTTACCGCCCGTGGCAAAACAGACCAATAGGGTTTCAAACGATATCACCTTATATATATATATATATATATAGGGTTTCAAACGATATCACCTTATATATATATATATATATATATATATATATATATATATATATATATATATATATAGTTTTACTGTAAACGATCCCAGGGTGTTCACACGACAGACATCTCGGTTTTCAGTTGCTACGATTTGGAATAGGATCCCGCTTTTGCAAAAAGGTACAAAAAATGCAAATGTTTACGAAAGAAGTAAGCATTTTTTGGCAAGGTGCAAATCGAAAGCCTAAAGTAGGGAAGATAAACTGGGGAATGACCCTTGTCTAATACGAATGCAATGAATGACGTACGTTTTAATTCAGTAGTCTAGTTGCTGAAACAATTGACCAAAAGGTGCGCATCTAGTGCCGCGGATTACAAATAGGTTGTACCTGTACTAGGTGGGTTATCCAAATGTCTCTGATAACGAATCAACAACATTAGGTCAGTCACACGCACTTCTAATACAGCTTGAACACGAAAAAAAAAATACGTCATATTTATAGCTTTCATGATATACGAGTATACTCGAGCGACCGCCAGTTGGTAATGTGAGCAAATAGGTCAATAAAGGCAGAGCGGGCAAGAATCGCGTAAGCCAGTATATAAATATATACGCATGGATTCATTCATGCGTCGTGTTCGCGCTGAAGAAGATAAGACGTTAATGGACTTACGATCATGTCTAGGTAGAATGTGAAAAGATACAGATCCATTGTTGTACAACTGAATGTTACTAAAGCGAAGCGGTTGTTTAATCGAAGTCCACTGCTTCAGTTTTTGTAGCAGCTGCCGTTCAAACACCATCGGAGGACCTACGTCAGAAAAACCTGCAAAGCATTTGCGTTGATTTGACTCAAATAAATGAAAATTAGTACCTACACCTATAGCACGTTTCTCCTACAGTTTCATCGTTTTTTTCCCCTACGAGTGCAAAAACGACACTAGAACGGTTTTCCGTTTTGACGCCCTCATATGTGTCTTAATTAATAGTATGAATGCACGACAGACAAAGCTGTTTGTTTAAAAAATATATATATACATACCAACATAATAATAAAAATAAAAAATAACATACATAGCCAGCAGCACGCTGTATGACGTAGTACACAGCAAGCGCATCTGATTCAAAAGACATTCCACAAGGAATGGTAAATAAAGCTAATATATATATATATATATATATATATATATATATATATATATATATATATATATATATGTATATATATATATATATATATATATATATATATATATATATATATATATATATATATATGTGTGTCTTACTACACAAGCAAATTTTACTTTTAACTACTATTTTATAATTATAATATAACGCTAATTTAACTAGAGCAAATGCTGGATTCGCAAATATCATATTCAAGCAAGATAGCTATAGCATGCAGCCTAGCTATTACGCAATTGTTTGATCAAAATGACAAAATGCAGCATATTCACCAATATTATACCAATAAAGGGGTAAACACTACTAGCATTCCCTCCTACCCGGTTCCGTACGATTGCAACTGGCGATACTGTGTACCACGCCGAAAACCTACCGTTGATATCCAGGTAGATCAAAAAGATGTCCTCCGACGTTCGCGCAAAGCAACCTTGAACCACGTTAAAGGCCTGCCACGATACATTTTGTGAAAAAGCTTCGATCCTCATTACGTCGATCGTCTACAACACAATATAATTGTTCCAGCGCACACATTGAAAACACAATCAAGTCAATCGGGATATGACGTTAAACACCACGTCACGGCACCTTACAATGGCTATGCCAAAAAAAGTGTTTGAATAATGTACAATGTCAGAGGGGCAACCCGTAAAATGAAGCAAACATTTATGACATACAGCGCATAGAAAAAAAACGCATACAGAAGTTTTTTTTTTGTAGTGAGCGAGTACTTTTATCGTTGAGCAAATTAGTTACCGGACGCTTATGAGTATTGGTACTACCACCATATTTAAAGGCATGTCCATACTTAAGGGGGCTGGTATAAACGTCATGAAGACCAAGACGGTGAAATTCAGAACTGAGAATTCAGGAGATCGATTGGTTGCCAAAAACGTTATAGGTTGCGGCGGCCAATCCTTGAAATTCGTCGACTTTTTCCGATATCTGGGGCTCCACTATACTCGGTCGACCTTTACTGCGCACATCGTCGAGACAGTGCGCACAGCCCTAATCTCTCGTCATGAAGAGACCGGCGACGTCCGATGACCGTTCGTCCAGACGGCAGTGGCGCTCTTCCACCTCATGATTGTTCCAAGGCTGACGTATGCTCTTGACAGAGTATGGGGACACCTCACTCGGGCAAACTTTGGCTTGCTTGAGAGGTGTTTCACAATGTACATGAAGCGAGTACTTTGCCCAATGTCAATGGAGATAAGAAGCCGCTTTGTATATCTATTATCAGGTTGTGTACCGGTTGTTGAGACAGAGGTTCGACTGAGGTTGAATACGCTGTGTACAGTATCATTCGAAAGCTTCATCTCGGACTGGGAAAATAAAGTTGAACAAGTCGAGAAATCAGACGAGAAGTTGAAAGCCTGCATGTTGTCATGGTTGCCTCTCACCTTGGTCTGGTCTTGTATGTGGCAATCGCCACGTTTATACCAGATACATAGTTCATGACTGTGATCGCCTGGTCTGTTCGAATACGAACTTCCACGAGGAGTACACGGAGTGCGTCTGTCGACTGTGCTCTCAGGCGTGTATGAAGTATCATTTCAAAGAGATCACTGCACTGCATCCCGTGAATAACATGCCGAGAGCAGCTGACAGCTATATAAGTGTCAATCGTATATTCCATATGAATAAATGTGATGATGATTTAGATATATGCACATGTCATATACGACATATTACACATTCTGTGAAACAGCCTGTAATGATTTGCCATTACATGCAAAGGCACAGCGAGGAAACATACAGATTTTAGAGAGGAAGATAGAGCTAGTATATGTATTTTAGGGCGAACTACACCTAGCAAAGTTTGAAGCTCTTGCTGAATAACGCCTGGTATATGCGTTTCAATAGCCGCCCATGACTCTTAGAAGCTCTGACCAGATCAGTATAGGCAGGGGTTTGCCTTAGTGTAATCTCAACACCCTTAAAGTTGCATGTTATCAAACCGAATTCCACACGCAGATGTGAGACGCTTGCGTTTTAATAGTTGTAAATGTGCTGAAAATTAGCTTTGCCTGCGGGCTGACAAATACTAAAATTGCGTAGTTGGGTGGGCGAACGCAATGCCACGAGAAGAGCGCCTAAAGGCCAACCGTGAGGACATAGTAGGTTAACCCTCAGAACCATAAGTATGTGATGCTGAAAATGGTCGACGTTCGAATAAGAATACCCAGAAAAAGAATAAAAGCATACATATGAATTGAACTACTGATTAGTAAAGTGTGCACACTTTCAACGCCATAAATATGTGACGTCATAGCTAATGTTACTGCCGTAAACACAGTGCAATGCTGTTATCGGAGGACGTCATATACACTAATGCACTAGAGTTGATTATAGCAAAAAGGGTCTACCCAGTACTCGGCAAGTATAATTTGGTAAAGAAAAGGAATCTATCTGCCGGGCAAGACTACCGCCGACCGGAACACAACTTTGTGAGCCAACACTGCCTGATCTTAGAATCCGAAAGAGCTGCGGCAATGTTATAAACGCGATACAAGGTGCTACAGTACTACTACTTCTAGTGCTGGGAACATGAAGTAGGGAAATATATATATATATCCATCTTGTAGAACAGGGTACTGGAGTATGAAAACAACAAGTCAAAGGCCAGGGAATAACAGGGAAAACAGATAGTTTTCAGAGTTTGTTAGGCTTATCGAAGAGTGTTGAGGACGCACACACAAGTGCTGATCGATAGAGCAAAGATACCGAGGATAATGTGAACCTGAGATACCACGACCTCATTCTCCCTTATCTTGGATAGGTACGGCTGACTAGGAACGGCCGCAAATTTCATGGGGTAAACAATGATACCGGGCGACATTGGGGTGCGCCAGACCATAAAATAAAATAGCTATTATTATTAAAACAAGATTAGATTTATTGGCGGACCTGCAGTTTCAGACTGGAGTAGAACGTTGGTGAGATGATGCAGCGAAAAAGTCAACGATGAAATCATGCACCAACACCTTAAAATACATAATCAGCACCTGCTGACACAACATGAGCCAGCTACAAAAGTAGCTTCAACTTATCGTTTGCACCTTCTACCTCAACTCTTCGACACCTAGTTGTCGGCAGTGCCGAAGACTTAATCGTTGTGCAACCCGGTAGAAAGTAGATCAAAACAACGTTGTGAGATTGCTTTTTCTCTTTACCGGGTTGTTGTTATTATTATAGTTTCATATTAGCTTAGCATTGGATAGACTAGGAATGAGGTATTATATTCGTCATGATCTTAATCGCTCACGAGTTGCTTAGGTGTTTTTGATTGGCAGGCGTTTCCTTACCAAGTCATTCCGGTTATGAAAGACGACCTTTAGAGGTTCAGCTGGTTCACCGTTGTGCGTGACGAAGTAGATATTAGCAACATGGTTCGTAGAGTTGCCGACCATGCCCGAATACACCACCTGGTGTATCGTGTCCTCTGGAGTTTCCTTAACGACCTAATTGCACCACCCGACAACTTTACAACGATTTGCACGATATACTGAACTGATAGTCTAACGAGCCTATGTCCAGGAATCGGCATTGTTCATTCACGCAAAACTTACAACTACATAGATACGTAATTGCAATACAAAGCTTTCCGTAATGGGTATATATATATATATATATATATATATATATATATATATATATATATATATATATATATATATATATATATATATATATAGAGAGAGAGAGAGAGAGAGAGAGAGAAAATAACAATTTATACCAGAAAGTGGCCCAATATCATGCAAAGCCGTGGGGGTAAACTGGGAGATCAAACTCCTTCCCACAGGGTCCATTATACCTTATCCCTATTATACCTTATATGCCTTAGGGTCCATTATCTGGGCGCGCCCTTCACACAGCGGCTGTCACTGCGTGTTGTTGTGCGACCTTTTAAACAGAAAATGTTGCCAATGCTGAGTTACAGCCACGTTAGAGTGTGGACACATCTATTGGCGGCAAACATTGCTCAGCTGGAAAAATGCTTTACCATCTATATAAAGCGGGTTCCCAGTCTTCCTCCGACAGCGAGGAGTCGCTTTATAAACTTGCTTGTTAGCTGTGGACCGGCAGTGGAAATAATCGGAGTCGGGCAAAGGACACCGATTACCGAACCCTTCTAGCACTTTACAGGACTGGCAGGTTGTCAAAGTCTCGGCCGAGATCTATCTTTTAGCACTTTTGGGTGGAAGCTGCATGTTTTAGCCGCTGCGTATACATAAAATTCATCGTGCGCGGCTACCATCACATGTTGTGCTTCACTCCACTTCTATCCCAGAGGGAACTGGCGACCCCCTGGTGAAGTCAAAGGAAAGCAGTTTCGAAGCCGTCAGGAGCTTCTCCAAAAGATCCGCCCCGGGATTGACTTCATTCGACCACGACCCCTCACAGACCAGCTATCGCCTAACATGAAGAACAAGGCAAACATCTGCTGCGCTGGTCAGTCTCACCGGCCTGTTCGGTAGGGGCTGAATATCTCCGGAACTAATTTTCAGCCAAGGCTGTTTGGGTTAAGAAAGAATAACAGTTCGTTACGACCAGTAGCATATTCTTTTGCATATCTTCGGTGTCTCGCCGTCAAAGTATAACGCTGGGCTTACACGATTGATTGGCGATCGGTTACCAAAAGCTAGGCTTTTCACGAAAGGGTGCACAGAAGTGGCCGTCTGTGATGAATGGGCTTTTTCACGATCTTGATTGAGGAAGAGAGCGGATGCCTGGCTATGCGCTCTGCCTAGTGCACACTCGAAACGTTACTGGATAATAGCTATTGAGGCAGGCCTATACCTGGAAGCCTGGCTCGGTCTCGCACACACTTGCATGTGTGGAAAGCGGATTCTACCTCTTGGACGTCATGGTTGATCGTTTATCCGTAGCCCGGGTCGCCACTCTGTCCACTCACCTTTGAACGTCTCTCTCGCACGTGCGCTGAGAACCTCATGCTCTCCATGCGTCATAGAGCCTTTAGAGATGTTGCCCGGCGACAATAGACACCCAGACGGTATCACCCTTGTAGTTTCATTTTGGGACGCTACTGTGGATGACTACTTAGTAACCGATCCCATAAAGGTTTGCATTCTTAACAGGTCTTAGGCATCGACTTTCAGAACGACTTCTACCACGTTTGCAAGCTACTGTCGACAGGCAAGTTTTTCACGCAGAGCCTTTGCTGCACATACAATGAGAGAACACGGCGGCCTCTTTTGGTGGGCATCGGGCCACGAAGATTCATCTAAATGACCCTATGATGCGTTACACATACATTAGAATACAATTGTTACTCGATTCGGTGGCGCAGCGATAGCGCGTCTAACTTCAGAATATAACTTTTAATGTCAAAGCAAGCATAATAAATGGTTGGTCTCTCTCCCCCCTCTCTCTCTCTCTCCTCTTATTTATATTTACTAGCATTCAATTTCAGCCAAACATTAAAAACATCCAGGGCAAAAGAAAATTATTTTGGTCAGATGCGATCATCCAAACCACACGACGCGGTATATGAATTACATCACACGGGTGAACATGTGTTTCATTTCACCTGCATAAGCCGGGGCTCGAACCCATAGAGACTCTCAGCCGCAGTGATCACCCGACCTCGATAGACAGTAACTCTACAGGCACCTGTTACCATGTCGATCCAATACGCCAGCCCTAGAAGTACAACAGGTTCCGATTAGCAACATTTGCTGTTCTTGTTTTCGATAATGTTGTCCCTGTTAAGAGTAGTATTCTTAAAGAGATGGTCAAGAAGCTGCGGGTCTTGCAAAGGGTTAAATTTGCGTATACGATACCTGAAAACAAAAAGTAGAACTTTGCAGACGTTACGTCGCTTCGGACATGAGGGTGCTTTGATAGAAGATGGCCTGCCCAAAAGAATTTTTTTAACTAGAACAAATATCTTATAGGTACCAATTTGCAGCAAAGTATCATACTTTTAAAGCGCCTATACGTTACACGATACAAAGAGAGACGCAATAGCGGGATAAATAGGTAAATCCACTAGTGAGCCTTTACTAGAACTTTCCATCATGCTCTCTCTATGAAATAGTGTCGCAGACTACCAATGGTGTTCTCATTCACTATTCTCTCTAGATCAATGTAATGTGTGGAATGGGTTTACTCCCGAATTACCTAAAGCCAACTGTTTTTGGGCTGCAAACACAAAAATCTAATTACAAAAAATATTTATCTCGAGAGCAGCTATAGAGCATCAAGGTTCGTAATGAAATTAATGGTACAACATTCCAGTAAAGGTAACAGAGCAAGCCGCCCTGACTCAAATCCAGACTGCCTCAATTGCGGAAGCAGGTCTTAACACATTCATCACACTATCGGCTGCAGCTTGTAGGCGAAGTGACTGGCACGATTAGAAGCAGGAGCGGTACGGCTTTTATCGTATCATTAGGTCGCCGCATAATATCGCCAGATACAATTCCACGTGGATGATTTCCTAGTCCAGTCTGGATGCTATTGTCCAATTGCCGATACGTAAATTTATATGCACTATACATTTTTTACTTTCGCCAGAGGATCAGCTTGCTACTATGACAGGGCAAATTCCGATGTTCCTACGCTCGAGTTTATAACCAAAGGGATAGTAGATATGCTATATGGCGATAAAGCAACATGAGATTTTAAATTGCCGAGACGTGCCTTGTACGTATAACATGAACCTATAATGTTTTCATTAGCCATATGATGTTGAGCAATCATAGTTTAGAGGCTGTATAAAACAGCGTATATATGACTCCAAGGTGGGTGTCTCTTTCGCACCTCCGAGCTTAGAGACGACTGACCCTTGTTTGCAAAAAAACTTTTTTAAAGGGGAGATAAAAGCGTTATGGGTAATAGAAACGCGGCGTTTTAGTCAGTGTGGCCTCTGCATTGGCAAAAGCACATATGCCCCACTAATTGATGATTTAGGAAATTGGAGCGGTAAGCAAAAATAAGTACGACTTTACGATCGCTGCGATAACGGGAGCCTTAACCAACTACGAACTTAGAGGCACTAACTTGATTATCCCTGCCATACTACGCCTGTCTAATAGCGAAGTTTCCGCTCGCCTAAGCTCAGGGTATATGATATAGAATTGAGCATAGAATATACAAAATTGTGTCCCAGGTGAAGTGTAGATGATTTTGCATCAATCGTACGAGGATTGAGCAATTTCGCGCAAGCATGAAGCAGCTGTATGGATCTAGTTACGTATAGTTAATCCAGTTGCCAAAGATTCAACATATGCACTATGGGAGTAATGAATTATCGACCGGTTCCGCTCCGTTGGAGTTTCTAACGAGCGATATTGCATTGGAGGCTTTGCTTGAGATACGATCTTTGTTAAGCTGCTCCCGTATGGCTTGCACCCGAAGGAGTGACGAACTTTGGCGAATAAGTGACGTCTTTCAAAGCCGCTCGCGTGAAGCTCCCTAAAGTCGAACATCTATTTAGACTTTGAATGGTTGCGGCAAACACGTGCTGCTGCGCTGCTGTTGCTGTCTATTGGGCGGCGGCAATACAGAGATAAACCGATTTTGGGTTTCGCTGGCTGATGCATCCGATCTGCATTAGCCAGGCCAGGCGTTAATGAGGACTTAATGTGGAGCCTCATTGACGACGCCTAGGGAACTGGCGTTTTCACACACAAAGAAAGTGCAGTTATCCGCTGGAACGAAAAACGTCGATTCCGCAAGGAGCAAAAAAAGTGTCGACATACACAGATCAGTCCAAGCAAGCTGTTGAGATACTCTATAAGAACAAAATCTAAACATGTGATACACTGACACACTGATCAATTGCCAGCATCAACAGTACATGCGGCTTACCACAAGAAAAATATACGTGTATATTTGTGTATTTTCTCTGCTATGCATATGATGCTATATTCAAGCAAGTAGACAAGGCGGTATGTATGTATGTATATATATATATATATATATATATATATATATAGGTACATATTATTAATCACGATGAAACTAAATGGAGGACGTGAGCGGCAATTTTAGCACAATGGGTCGCAATAATTCGATTCAATCGCAGCACACATCGTTTCAAGGCAACATTTGCTAGCGTTTGCACAATCTGGTTAAAGTTAAACTAAATTAAAAACAAAAAATTTAAGACACGAGAATAGAGCAAATAGGGCAATACGCCTTACATATGCTTACATCGTTTTTTTATTGACGTGTAGGTGATTACTTGTATAGTTTGGGTTTTCTAATTAGGTTGTAAATTATTTTCACCTAGCAAACTTTTCTGTTTCGTTGATTACTCACCTTGGTTAGGTTGGTTATATAGACCAGTTATAAAGACATTAAAACAGAAATTATAGGCAAAGTAGCAAAGTAGGCAAAGCGGTTTTGGCCGTAGGGGTCGTGTGTAGACCCGGGGCTCTCTTCAGCAATGCAGGTTTGCTGTGAAACTGCTTTTTCACAGCATGTAACTGAGCGTTGTAGAAAAGCACTTATCGCGGCAGCGGGTATCAGAAACCCAACACAGTTGTCCGTCCAGACGGCCATGACATTATTTACGCTCAAAGTGGCATCCGTAGCTGCTTATGGCAGTTGGATAGGGTGAAGCCAGCCTTCTTGAAGCGAGTACTTGGCCTTCCGTCAAATTCGCGCAACAGATTAGTGTACATGCTCGCGGGTTCAGTATCATTTATTGATGAACTCGTAGACCGCTTTAATTTGCCGCAGACAGTCGCTCTGGAAACGTTTCGGCATGAGTATTCTTAAAAAGTGTCTCTAATTCCCAGAGAGTTTTATCTATCACCAGCTATGACTAGCCAGGCCTAGAAGGACTCTCTCCGGCCATGTCGTCACCTCACTACTCGCTACAGTGTTCACGGATTGCATCACCTACTATGCCGGTCTGCTGGGTTTCATGAACCCAAGGAGGACTGCAGATGCCGTCGTTGTGGCGGCCCATGTCCCCTCTACCACCTACCTGATTGTACGGAATCCGTGTCGCTTTCTCAGCTTCAGCGAGAATGATCATAATTCATTTTACCATGTTTGTTATATATATCATGTTCGTATTTACATACCCAAACAGGGTGCATTTTAAATAAATAATAATAATGCAGGTTTGACCTTGTCGAACTTTCGCAGTTGGGTTGCACTGAGCTTATGCCAAATAAGTTACGCGCCATATGAGGTAATTGGTGCAATGTTCAAGGCAATTTGTATATACAGAGAGCTGTACTTGAGACCGGCCTCAGAATCCCGATGCTGGCTACTTGAGCTTTACGCGTCCGTTTAATAACATGAACGTAAATAATTGACCGGATGACGACAGGCCGAACCCAAGGTTTAAACGATTGTTTACGTATTCTAGAGGTGTGGAGTACAACCTCAACTTATTTTGCGCTGCCAAGTCCCGGTCCACTTTTCGAAATCTCATTGCTTTGGTCTCTTATGATGTTATCTCCAAGACCAGCGTCTCGCACAAATCTTACCGATCGTGCTAAACTCGGTTGAACTTGGAATCTCCTGGTCCCATACAAGGCAAGGTCATCAGCATAGAGAAGGATCTCCGCCAGTACTTTCTCGCGGTTTCGCACTAAGCGATGGCCCTGTGCGACACCATTGGTTTGCATGAAAGAAGCGAGTATCCATATATTTTGTTGGAGACTTGACTTCTGGTGACTTGGCCAGTTTGAATAAAATGTATCCCGCGGAGCTCCGTAAAAAGCAGATCGAAACAGATTCTAGAGAGATAAAAAGCAGATCGAAGCAGGTCGAAGCAGATTGTTCAGGTCGCTTGATGTATATTCGTAAACCAACCATTGGTTATTAAAACTACTATATATATATATATATATATATATATATATATATATATATATATATATATATATATATATATATATATATATGTGTCAAAAGAGTTTGTTAAAGGTGCAGCCATTACGCCTAGCGGTGACTGATAATAACCAGCATAAGCACTCCTTAGTCTAAAGGTTTTGTCCGCCGTAGGCACCTCAGTAATACCACACTAAACTGGATTATAGATCAGATTAAGCGGCTCTTAGCCAACAAGGCAGGATTGGCAAGTCGTATTTGCCGCTCCTGGACTGTGCGCTGGGCAATGAGATTTTATCTTATCCATTATCGAACAAATATATATTGTCGCTATAATACTTTTTGTCAGTTTTGTATTAGTGCTTGTATATGCATTCCCTTCATTTCCACTGCATTAATTATTCGTAATAGCTGACGTAATTTTTAACATGTATCTTTGCCAATATGGCGATATTGTCATAATGACGGCTTTGCTTCTATAATTGTTA
Organism: Dermanyssus gallinae; assembly: GCA_003439945.1. NCBI lineage: Eukaryota > Metazoa > Arthropoda > Arachnida > Mesostigmata > Dermanyssidae > Dermanyssus > Dermanyssus gallinae. The sequence continues at coordinate 161,172 of QVRM01000528.1, forward strand.
TTGTTCTTTTGACGCTGGAGTAACTTAATGAGTTCAGAATTATTAAATGCAAGTATCTTAAAAGAAGTGTCAATAAACAAATTAATTCATAGAATTCCAACTGATATGCGATTCCATGTAGCAGGAAACGCCAGTGCTTCTTCATTAAGAGCTGCTCTTGGGTCAATGTAAATCGTTCCACTTACGTTTCAATCTGGACTATAAGGAGACGTATGACTGAAACAAAAAGCGACCCTCAACTCAAGCATATCAAATACACCTGTCGTATCTGCTGTTCAGTGTGTGCACCTGCACTTCGTGGATGAGTCTTTTGCAAAAGAAATTCACCATACAGGCAAGCTGTGCCGTTAGAGCTAAAAAACCTCTCGGTGTTATTCACGGTGATTTGGAATGTGGGTAAGCACATATAGTCCTTAACAGTTAAAGGCTAAACGTCCGATCACACTTTCGCCAATCATCCACATTTTTACAATTCGGTTCGTTACGAACTTACATTTGGGCGTCGTCTTGTCGACTACGCGAAATTATTGTGGAAAAATATGTTGCTTTAATTCCTATGCATTGAACATGCCAGCATCATGCTGTATGAAAAGACTTCACATAAACTTGACCACGTTCATCAGAAACGCCTCCGTATGGTCTCCAAATATCTAGTATCGCCGATAGTAGTGAGCGGAGGTCGGTCAATAAACATATGTAGATGATTAGCAAATTATAATTTTTCCCACTTCTCTTCCGAATAGCCGGTGCTATTTGTGCTTAAACTGTGTGTGCGGTGGTATAATCATGCAATGCAAGACCAATATGCTTATCCATAAAATTCCTATCGAGACCGACGACGCTTACCCAATGTTCACATTTCCATGTGTGAGACTTATCTTGAGGCTGCAAGAGAGCGGACGTTACTTACTACTAAGTCGCCATCGATACAAAGCTATAGACACCTCTGGGATTTCACGTAATTCGATTTTGCAAAATCTTAAATTTGCTTGAGGTCGTCTTTGCGCGTATATTCATCACTAACGGAAAATAATATTTTTAGAAAAATCTTAATGAATGGCAAATTGTCCATTTTCCGCACGAATAGTGGGTACAGTCGGAGCCGCTCTTGAAGAGACAGACGGCCGACGACCAGTGCAACGACACTACTTCACGGTAAACTTATGCATCTAAGTGTGTGAGCTTAAAAGACAAGTGTTATAGTAGAGTGTAAAAAAAAACATGTAATAAGTAAAATGTATATTTCCTGTAAGGATACTCGCTGATCTAAAAAGTGAGTAAAACCACTATATAAATATTATAATTTTATGGTTACAGGGAAATGTGAATAACTAACTACACTTAGGCTTGTGAGGAGTGCTTATTATATATATATATATATATATATATATATACATACAGGAGATGCTGAGTGTGATAGGCACTGCTACAAACGCTGCGTCTTTTGCCATACTGAGCAAGAGCTACTGTCTCGGAACCTAGGAGTGGGAAGTTCCCTGACATGCCAAGCCCTTGTAGAGGCGCTCCTCAATGACCATGAATCCTGGCTTACGGTAAGTAGGTTCGCAGATTTTGTCCCTAAGGGGGAAATGACCGCCACACAATGTCTCGAGAAGACTCGAGTGGTGTGGCCGTCCCCGACAAGGCGCAAAGAAGATGACTGATGCAATTCAATCGATTTGTGAGTTCCATACTACCGTGGCTTTAACAGCGACACCCGGGGTGCATCTTGCATTTTTACCAGTTAATATTTATAAAACATTAGAACTAATATTTGCTTGATTCAAACTGTTGTATTTTCAATTTGTATGTTAGTTTGCTACGCGCACACCAAACGTCCATGCTGCCGCGTCAACTAGAGTTGTTAGTCTGCCAGAGATGTTCATGTCACCAATTGAGCTGATGTGGAAAAACCCATCGCCCATCATCGTATGTCAACCGACGGTACGCTGTTCTATGATAGCTGGCAGGCTATATACCTAGTATGATGCTTCCAGTCTGGTTACTAGGCATTTGGAGCAGTAGTAAATGTGCAATGGAAATTGCAGAATAAGTCATGCCAAGTATTATTGTCCCGCCTTTTTTCGAAGCAGACGATACGACAATCGGTCGTAGCAGACGATCGACTCGCTTTATCTCTCTCTGTCTCTCTTGCATCGCTAGATGTTGTTTTGTTTATGTTCGTGTCTTGTTGTCGACGCTAAATGCCGAAACCGGGTGCCAGCCGGCAGGCCGGCCTGTGGTGGTGGTGGGCTGGCGGCGACGGGGGCTAGATAGGGCAGCACGGAGCATAGAGTCTAGACTGGTGGCGACGGGAGTCGTCATTTAGCGACCGCGAGCAGCCGAAGTTCACAACGCGCGGCTGGCTGACTGACTGGCGGCTGGACTATTCTCGCGGATTGTGGTGTGCGTGTGTCTCTGTGTTTATCAAGATCATTATCATCATCATCATCTCGATGCAGCGGCGAGGAGGAAGTAGGTGGTGAGTATTATTATTCTTACTCATGCGGATACTGCTGCTGCTGTGGCTGGTGCTGAACATGTCTTGTGTCCGGTGGTAACCAGCAGCATATCGGGCGGCATACCCAACGCATCTCACGGTGGTGTGTGTGTGTGTGTCAACAAGTTAAGGAGTAAACGTAGGTAAGTTGGTCGCTCAGCCGCACGGTCTCTGTCCCTCCATTCGTCCATTCGTCCGTCCGTCCGTCCTTCCGTCTGTTTGTAATATCTGTCCTGGTCGCTGCGTTAAGTGACCGCGTGCTCGGTTCGTTGTGGCGGTTGGTGCAAGCCAGCCGACGTTGTTCTCGTATCGTTTCTTCGCGAAGGATTTAGTTCGGGACTCCTCTACGGGACAACGACGACAACGACGACTTACTTGATCAAACAATCGATCTTTCGATTGATGACAACAACGGCAACAACGAGAAGAAGAACAACATCGACGACGACGACAACAACGTCTATCTACAGTACGCTACGATCTTGCTGGTTGTGATGGTGGTGATGATAGGGGTGGTGGTGGTGGTGGTGCAGAAGTTCACGTTGAGGCCAATTCATTCTCGCACGATGTCTATTTTCTCTTTGAGCCGTTTCTAATCTACGTACAATGGACAGGTTCTGAAGCTGGACTTGGCTACGTTGAGGAGGGCGCCAAACAATTTCACAATCACCCAGTAGTCGTCGTAGTAGTAGTAGTAGTTTTAATCGTGCGTATTTACGACCGATGCTGCGCTTAGGTGTGGTAAGCGTTGTAATAGCTGATAGAAGCTAGTTGTTGTTGCTGTTGTTGTTGTCGTTGTTGTTGTTGTTGTAGGAAAACAACAGCCACAGTAACAACAACAACAGCAGCAGCGCCATACTCACGACACAGAAGTACCAAACAGCTACCTCTTAATACAGAAAGAACCCCGAAGTGGCCTGCCCATTTACAGGTGGCTCATGTTATCGTTCGTAGTGTAGAGAAGCATGTATATATATACGTATATTGTCGGTTCTCGCTGTTTGTCTGGCCCCTTTCGGTTGTCGTCTATTGATTACTAATGTTATTGTTATGGTTGTTGTTGTTGTTTGGTGGTGGTAGTAGTCGGTTGTCAACGAACGCTTCACCCCTCCACGACGACGACCATTAAAAGCGCCGTCGATAACCGCCGTCCCCTTGACAACGGAGCGGGCGGGAACGCGAGACCCGACGACGAGCGTGACTACTCGAACGCAACGGACACAAGCAGGGTAGTTTTTGCTTGGAGACGCGGTCGGTTTCTCGTTCTAGCTTAGCGCACGCGTTAGCAGACACTAGTGGTGGTAATATTAGTCTTGATGTTGTTGTTGTTGTCGTTAGGGTTGATGTTGTTATGCTTGTTGTTGTTGTTGTTGTTGCTATTATTAATAACATTGTCGCTGTAGTTACTTGTAGTATTCCTCGTGCCAGTAGTAAGTAGCCGTGCAACCGTCCAGGTTGTGGTAGTGTTGTTGTAGCGTTGGCCGCCGCGTTCACGTTCTTAACGCAAGCGCTGGCTCGGTTTAGATTCTTAACTGTAGCGCCGGTTGTTCTGTTTAGATTCTTCATTAGAGTAGAATGTTGTTTACATTTTTCATTGTAGAATGTTGTTTCTTCTAACTTTT
>QVRM01000529.1:0-136031 GCA_003439945.1 Dermanyssus gallinae
ATTTTCCTAATAGTTGAAGGGGGCGAAAACGTCGTATTCAGCAGTAAGGATGAAATTTATAAAAGAAGTTAATCTGCTCTTTTTCTCCTACATGTTTATGTCATCTTAGAAACCAGTCAACGCATGAAGAAGTCAATTTTACCGGCGTGTTTGGCGGAAAAAATCTGTATAATCTGAGTGACACTAGACGCAAGCTAGCGAAAGGCTCATAGCCAAGCTACGGAAAGTCGCAAAAAGTCGATTTGCTTTTATGTCTTACGTTTAAGCTTTCACGTGCAGATCCGTTAAATGTTGCTATTGCGACTAAAATTTGCGCTTAAAAGACTATTATCAGGAAATAGCAAATGTATTGTTCATCATTTTCGTAACAATGTAAACATATTTTGAGGTTTGGTAGAACTCGGCAATAAACGTTTTTTATTTCCCAGTGGAAGGAGGGGCAGAAACGTATTAGCAAAATGTTACGACTCTGAACGTGAAAGGTTCAACCTAAAACATAACAACTATAGCTGTCAAAGTAGCTTAGTTACTCGGCAACTACGTATCGCAGACCATCACTTTTGCACGAAAATATACGTGCGAATATTACATTAAAAATGTATATAAATTTAATTCTCACTCCTAAACAAGACGTTTCTGCCCCCATGGGTTATGGAAGACCCTAAACAGATATATATATTTTTTTTATATCATCAATATATAATCGGTCAGGAAGTTGGTGGCTGACGCACTGTCAGAGGTGTGCTTGTATCTTGTTTGTACGGTATCTTGTTTATAAACAGGCGCGGCGTAGCAGTAGCTAGCTATGTCGGTGCAACGGACGCCAACAAAAGAGCAGATGGTGCAACGTGACAAACCTGCGTACGTGCAAGTGAATAGAGCTGCGCATGGACGCGTTGATGAATCAATCAGCAATGCGGGCGGTCCGGCTCACCGCCCAAAGGCGGGATGTGGGAAGCGCGCCGCATCGAGTCCTATGGAAGACTTTCGCAGCAAGGATATGCGTGTGTCGCAGGCTTTTGCTGAAACCACTAGTGAGACAACCGGAGATATCCGAGAGGGTGAAGAGATACCGGACGAAGCGGGTTTTTTTTACAACGGTGACCCGCTCCAGGTGATTTCGTGCGCCGAAAGTTGTCGTGGCAAAGCAAGAGGCAGAAATCTTTTCGACGGAGGCCAATTTCCTGGAGCTCCATTTTAATGATGTATGCGACTTTATCGCTAAACACATAAAAAAAAGATGGAAGAATCCCGTTTCACAAGGAGTAGGAAACTTCTAATTGTTTTTGAGGCCGAAGAAGATATAGCTACGCTACTATCGCTGCAAGAGTTAGCCAACATAAAGGTGTCAGCGAGGATCAGTGGAGGACGATCCACAGTGAAGGGAAAATATCTGGTGTGCATCCATCAATATCGGAGGCTACAATATTGGCTGCTCTGAAGCCTTTTGGGGTTTCCGAAGCGATAAGGGTGAAAACTAAAGGCGCGGAAAGCAGGTTATTCTGACCTTCGCGGGTGGAGTTTTTACAGCAGAGTTTCGGTTAGGGTTAAAACGGCACGGCGTTGTCTTATATCGAGAGTCCATGCGATGCTTTAAGTGTTACAGCATGGATCACTTTGCAGCAAACTGCAAACTTTCTACACCGAGATGCAGAAGGTGTGATTCTACGGTGCACCTGAGGAAGGATTGCAAGGCCCAGGCTCTATAGAGTCTGTGTTTTAGTGAACATTAAGCCACATGGGGCTCATGTCCACATAGGCTGAAGCGTATGGAACTGTTACCAAAATCGTCCCAAAACCGCATTATCGAGCGCTCAGATGCCCGGCTGGTATCACTCTGCACGCCTGTGAGCCACATACAGGCCTCTGACAACTTCTCAAGGCGCACTTGGTCCTCCGTAGTGAGAAACGGAATCAAGATAAACGAGGCGACGCTCAAACCTCAACGACCTGAACCAGAACGGGACCCAGCAGCAACCAGTGCCCCACTTGAAATGACCGGACATAAACTGAGTGACCAGCAAGTGCCGCTACCGAGAGAGGCGGATATAGTGCAACAGGTGATTGCGACGAATATACCGGGGTTAACGGATATCATCGTGCAGACGGTGGCTAGGGCCATTCAGTGCCCCGTTAGCTCCCTCACCTATGCTGCAACAACCCACGACCATCAACGCTGATAGGACCCAACCTACACGGGAGAACAGAAGCGCAGATCATGTATTGTCATCTTCATCACGTTTCAAATCAACCTAAGTTCCGAAGACAACAGTGAACAGGCCGCACGCGTGCGAGAACCAGCAGATCCAGCAAGATAATAATAAGTTTGGAGACGTAGTGAATGCAGGTATTCAGATAGCGATGTGGAATTGCGAGGGGAGGGGGTGTTAGACTTGCTCAGGGACGATGCGTACAAAGGGGTAGACGTCCTCATTTTGACGGAGACCTGGGCACGAGAGCAGTTTAATATTCGGGGTTCTATAGATACCATGCGCTGGCATCGTGTAAAAAGGGTCCGGGTAAGCCGATGATCATAGAAGGAAATTTAAACGCGAGATTAGACAGGATTGACTCGGAACGAACGGTGGCCTCGCTTCTGGAGGAGATCGGCTGTTAATAGGGCAAATGTGTGCACATATGAATGCCACTCCGAGACATCATTTATTGATATATTTGCAATCGATATAGACAGAAGGGACATACTATTTACAGGGGACGACAATCCTTTACAGGAAGGTGCGGGACATAGAAAACATATACCTTTGGGCATCCGGGTGAAAATTTGAGGCAATGTTCAAGAACGAGGAAGGAGGGAAAGCTCAGGAAGGAAGCTTAACGGCAACGCCCTTTTACAAGGACTTAGCGGGGTACTTTCGGTGCCAGGGGTAATCCAGGTAGATTCCTATGCACCCAGTCTGCTAGGCTTATTGAGGTCTGCGATGCTGCCGCCACAGGAGAGAAGCGAAAGACCCTGGTTTAATGAAAGGTGCAGGGCAGCCAAACAAGCTAGTAGGATGACGCGAGAATATGTAAAGACCGTCCCGTTAATGAGGCCGTTGGCAGTGTTGGTTAAACGGTTGGTTAAGAAAGCGTATAAGGAGGAGAAGAAAAAGCACTGGGAAAAGAAAGAGTGGGTAGCAATAAGGGAGGCTAACAAACGTCCACATACATGGCTGAAGCGGAAGGGGAGAAGACAGTGTTCTCTAGAGACGGGTAGGTTAGTCAAACATTTCAGGCGAATATTGGCCGGGTCGGACACAACTCCAAAAACGCCGATGGAATACGAAGGCCCGTGGGATCAGACAACAGAGAAAGCGACGGTTTTGATAAGGAGCGAAATCTCACTTAGGGAAGTGATAGAAGCAATAGACAGAGTGCACGGGAATGACTTGGTAAGAAATGAACACATGAAAGATACTCTAATTCTCGCACCATGCTGGCAGGCCTTATTCATTGAATGTTTAAACAAGGGGCCAAATTAAATTCCAGAGGTTTGGAGGAAAGCGACTTTAATTCCAAATGGAAAGGGAGTAGAAACTGACCCAGAAGCTTGGAGGGGAATAACAATATAGGTGTCCGTATACAATATTCTTGGGAATAATAGCTAGGAAACTGGGGTCGTTCTTGGAGCAGCGGGCGGTAATACCGGAGGAGCAGCATGGATTTAGGAAAGAAAAATCAACTTACTCAGCAATTTGGGAGATGCTAGAAGCAATCTGGGAAACGCTGCCCAGGCCGAGGAGTTGTATATATGCGGTGTTTGTAGATTTAAAGGCAGCGTTTGACATAGCACCAAGGCTGAAGAGCTGGCAAAATCGGGAGTGCCAGGAACAGTTTTGAGGTTACGTATGAATATGTTAAAACAGAACACGGTGCTGATTGATAACGGGGTAGGTTTTACGGGGGAGGTGGCTCAAACCACAGGTGTGGCACAGGGCGATGGACTGAGCCCATTGCTGTTTTCCGTATTTTGGGCGGACTACCAGAGCGGATAAGGGCTGGCTGGACCCACGAGTGGGCCAGGATCTTACTGTACGCTGATGATGTAGTCATCTTTGGTGGCAGCTTTTTTAAAGTGAAACAAGCCATGGATCGACTAGTTACATTCATGGATGAGAAGGGCCTGAAGGTTAACTGGAGAAAAACAAGCTATGAAATTCCGAACGGGCGGCCGTATGACCAGGGGTGACGTACTAGAAATCAGGGAAACAGAAATAAAGTTACTAAACAAATTTTCATACCTAGGCATAATCTTATCAACAAGCGGTAGCAGTTCTTGATCACACATCCAGGAGAGGGTCAGGAAAACTACCATCGTAGCTGCGGCAATTAAACGTCCACATATGCTTTCAGTTCATGCAGCAATTGCTCTTTCGGGATACAGATAGTACCCATAGCCGCATATCCACTAATATAGGATAAGTTGGTAGCAGGCGAATTGCGGTTAATTGATGGGGTGAGGTTTTTCTTTTTAAAGAGGGTTTTCGCGCTATCCAATACATGCAGGAATAGAATTGTTCACGTCTTGGAGTGTGGCCCGCTGCTGACGGAAACCCTACAAAAACGAAGTAATCTGACGAAAACGTGCGCCTTTGAAGTTTATATGCGGAACTGGGAAACCAAAATTAGTGAGGTGGACTTAGGTATTTATGGAACAGCAGCAATGACGAGCACTGATTGGCGGGGTAGCGAGGTGAAAGATCGACATCTAACTACGGCCTTTGCAGCTTACGGATTTCATCACGTTCTGTGCAACGTGGAGGGTTTTCATGAACTACAGGATGAATGTCAATGCAAACAATGCTGGAGCAAATGTGATCGATACCACGCCGCGGTGTGCCCGGCGGTTAGATCTATAGCAGAACTAGCAACACGCTAGATTGTTGGTGTCTCAAAACATTTTGATGTAACATAAGCACATTTACCCAGTTTGAATGTTAATAAAACAAATCATATTTTTTTCTAAGTAATAATGTGCCCTCAGGAAAGTGACAACGCAGACAAACCAAATAAATATCAGGGGTACTACTGGCGACGAAGTAACTTTTCAACCGTTTGGCAATTTGGCACATTCGAAGAAGCGTGTATATATATATATATATATATATATATATATATATATATATATATATATAAGTAAGGCGTTCGACATGGTGAGTCATGACTCCGTCCTGTGGTCACTCCGGACTCGCGGATACCCGGAGGTATTCATTAACTATATCGAACGCTTGTACCTCTCATCTAAAACTCTCATAGAATTTGGACAAGAATGTCGCACATTTCGGCCAACTAGGGGTGTTAGGCAGGGAGATCCTCTATCCCCCCTCTTATTTAATCTAGTTCTCGACGACATTCTTTCAAAATTAGACAAAACTAATATCGGGTACCAACTTACTGATGACTTCCGCCTTATGGGCTTAGCCTTTGCGGATGATCTCATTCTCCTAGCCTCCACGAAATCCACTCTCCAACGGCTCCTTAATATTGCGGACCCACTTTTAAAATCCCGAGGCCTTGAAATTAATACTAATAAAAGCTTTACTATCTCCCACCTATTTAATAGGAAGGAAGGTAAAGGTTTTATCAATACCGTATCAGAATTTAACGTTGGAGATCGGCAATTGCCAGCTAAAGGTATGAGCGATCGATGGAGATATCTTGGAGTCGACTTTGACAGCAATGGCAGAGTTGACTCCACCAAGGATATACTCCTTAACTTACTCAACAGACTCACGATAGCTCCCCTTAAACCCCACCAAAGACTCATATTTTTGAAAGACTTTCTCATTCCCCGTCTCCTATATAAACTGGTCTCCGGTCCCAGACCATCTTACGCACTCCTTAGTGACCTAGATAAAGAGATCAGAAAGGTTGTTAAGTCGAAATGGCTTAAGCTCGATAACTCGGTGCCGAACGCCTACCTGTACACGCACACAGCACACGGCGGTCTGGACATCCCCTGCCTCCAAACATTCAATCCCAGAATCCGCCTCTCCCGCCTGACAGCACTTCAACACTCCACGCACCTTGGGGTCCAATGGATGCTAACCACCGAGCACTTTAAAAAAAATCTTGCGAAAACAAGACTTCTTTGCGAGCGCTTGGGAACCTCCATTGAGACCGCTACACAAGAGACCGATTACTGGTCTCAACAACTACACAACACGTTCGATGGGGCACATTTTAAAAAAGCACACGAAACGCCCTTTGTACATTACTGGATTAAGGGTATGCCCTACCTATCTGGTAAGGAGTATTTAAACCTACTAAAGCTCAGGATCAACGCACTACCAACGCGTGCCAGATTGGCCAGGGGACGCCCGGGCTACAACAAACGTTGTAGGCACGGGTGTCATGCGCCTGAGACGTTGGCTCATGTCGCTCAGATGTGCGATATAACACACAAACAAACCATAAAGAGACATGACGATGTCTGTGATCGCGTGGCGCGTCTTCTCCGCGAAAGGGGTCATGAGGTGGTTCGTGAGCGAGTATTCCGTCGACCGGGCGCACCGGGTCTAAAGCCCGACCTCGTAATAACAACACCTACCGAGGTCTGGGTTTTAGATGCCGAGGTTTGCGGCCCGAACCGGGACCTGGCAAAAGCACGGCAAGACAAGATCGCCAAATATGACGTCGAGTTCCTAAGAGCGGCGCTCCCCTACCCGCAAAAACCTCGCAGATTCGGATCCATCACTATCTCTATGAGTGGTGTATGGGACTCCGAATCTGCGAGGACGCTCTTGGGGCTCGGCGTCACGAAGAGGAATCTTATGGATGAACTTTGCAAGGAACCTTGAGGATATATCGCTCGCACCGGATCCATAAGAGCGGGGGTTACCATCAAGCAAGGACACGGACAACTGATTCTTAACTTCACGTGACACCTTTTTACCACCATTTTTATTAAGGCGAGCACTGCCGAGTGTGCAAACGTATTGTAAATGATTAATAAATCATCACAATATTTTCTATATAAATATGTATATATATAAATATATATATATATATATATATATATATATATATATATATATATATATATATATATATATATATATATAGATATATATATAATATATATATATATAGATATGTATATATATATACATATATATATATACATATATATATATATATATATATATATATATATATATATATATATATGGACGTGTATGTGTATATATATATATTTATAGTTCTAATGACACTCTCTGTGGGAGGAACGTGGTCGAACTTGTCTCCGCTGTGGCCTCGAAGAGCTTATTCCCAGGATTTTTTGTCTGTTTGAGCGTATCGTTGTCCCAAACGCCAGATTACTTGAGATCAAACGCCATTACAACGTGGTCCTCAAGAAGATGCGCGTATAGACGCCGTTTGTGCATCTCCTGTTAGTGAATGATGTGGCCGACGCCCGCGCTGGCTAGAGCACGATAGCCGAGGGCGTACGTGTCAGCGACAGTGACGGCCCACGCCAGCGGCTGATTATGGTCTCAGTCCCGGCTGGTAAGGCCACCCGGTAGGCGCTTGTTGTTCCTCTGCAGTCTACTAGGCCCCAGCGTGACGCGGCACCCGGTCTGTCTGAAAGCGCGCCCCAGGATGTCATTGACGACATCGTGGCGGCCCTGCGTAAGCCTAGCCAGCTTACAGCATGGCAATATCAAGTCTGAGGCCATTTGCGGCACGGTTTCTGGTCATCAGCCAGCTTACTACAGACTAGCTCGGGCGAAAATACGTCGAGCCACGCTCCGGCGATTTTGGATGAAACTGCTTTCAGTCTAATGCTGTCTACATCAAAATCGCAGGCCGACAGAAGAGTTAAGTGTGTAGTCTAAGCGACGATTTGGTCCCACCCCTTCTGCATAGTGACCTGTTCCTTAGAAAGACGACCAGACTGCCGCGAGTCCCAGATCCGAACGGCGTATTGTTGATGTCTGTTGAGTCCGCCGGCAGTGACGACCACTGCAGAGGCGCAGCTATGCGACGAGGCAAGGAAGGAGCGGGCACGGCAAGGTCCGTGGCCCAGCGAATGCCCATTTCACTCCGCCGAACCGATAGGCTTGCCTGCGTCCATGCCTTATCATTGAGCGTCATTCCAAGGATATTTTCTAAGGCTCTTCTCATTCCCTTTTCGACCAGTGCCGATCATGTGGGGGAACACCGCCGTACCCAGCAGGTCCAGTTCACACCGATCCTTCACAAGGATGCCTGGTTGTTTGCTGTTCAATTCTGCAATCACCTGCTGTCTCTTTTCGTCCTTGAAACCTTGTTGGATTGGCCTGCATTTACTTGGGTTAGGCTTCAGGCCGCTCTACTGCTCGAACGCTCTGAGATGGGATAGAGGGCCGGGGCGTACTTGACCACCTCTGCCAAAAATAATAACTATAATATTTAATAATATTGCCCTGGCAGAGGCCAAGTCTATTTAATACGAGAAGTTGCCCTGGTAGTTAGACGAATTATTGACCTAGCCGTCTGCTACGCTGTTTTAATGTCCGGCTCGGTTCGGTGGCAGCCACGTTGGTGGAGGAGGCAGTTGGGCCATAAATAAGACATAAAGCACGATACACACACGATACACATGCTAGATCCGGGCCATTTAGAAGAACGCCCCACTCAGTACAACCTAGATGAGCTTAAAAGCAAATAAGGAGCAGACAGATCTTAGAGGGGCTTGTTTCACGGATAGAACGCGCCCTGTTCTTAGCTGGACAATATTTCTTTAGCCTTACTCTCGTTTTAGCTCGGCGCCACGGTGGATCCCAACTCTTTCCGCATGATACCACCACTTAGGATTGGCGCTCCTGTCCGCGAGTAGATTTCGGTAGTATACGTGCACTGAGTTGCCTGAAGAGCGCCGGTAGGTCGTCCAGACATGCTGAACCAACGGTGTGATTATAGAATCTCTTAGGAAAGACGGTATACAACTTTTACTTGAACTGAAAGGTTAAGTGTCCGCTGGCGAAACAAGGCCTGATGGGGTGACCATTGCATTAAGCTCACATGAAAAGTCACTAAATTGGGATGCACCGGTTTCGTGCACAACCGCGGTATTCTACTTTATCACAGCTCAGTTAAACCGCGGTGAGTAGCAAAACATGCGGAAGCCAAAATAACGGAGTAAATGCGCGGGACTGGAAACAAGATTTTGATATATATATATATATATATATATATATATATATATATATATATATATATATATATTTGTGCCTCTTGCCATGAAGACACTAGGACCAATCAGCAAGGGAACCGAAATATTCCTTAAATAATTAAGTAAACGATTTAAGGAGGTAGCGAGTGATCGAACAAAGGGTCAATTCTTGAAGCAAGCGTTGTTTTTGGCCGTTTGCAGAGGGAACGCAGCATCTACTTTTAGTGCCATGAAAAGTCCATGAAATAATAATAGTCGTCTGCTGGCGGTTGCCAAAAGTAGTCACTTTTGGATCATGTTGCTAAATATAGCGTGAAAATTAGCATTGTGCTTATTAAAAGTACGGCGTGTAGTCTCTACAGGGCTTTTGCAGATTTCTAGTGATTACAACATGGCGTGTTCACTGAAAAAAAGGTCCGTGTGTAGTGCTGCTACATAGTTTAGACCAGCATCGATACGCCTTTATGGACGAAGAGGCGTCTCAAGTCGAGATGATTCGATAGTCGAGCCGGCGGTCTGCGCCTTGGTAAGCAGCTGGAAACTAGGAATCACTTTATGGCCTGCCTTCCGGCATCGCCATCTACCCGAGAAGCACGAGCAGCATTGTGCAAAAAACGTTGAAGAACGGCTAGGTAGTTGGAAGAAACTACGGAAGCGCCGAACGACCGTCTAAGATGCCCGACGGACGGTTCTTAGGCTTAGTCGGCCGGCCAGAGGATTTAGTATACTATTCCGACCAATTCAGTGAATGCAGTGAAACCAGCCGCAAAGAAGGCACTTAACACGAGAACGCCAAAACAGCTGTGCTGCGTTCACGGGCGACTGCTCATCCGACGGAGCCGACGTTGGAATGGATTTTACAAGGTCCAGATGCTCTAAAATATCGTAGTGAGTTCCGAGTGTACCTTCCGGGAGTAAAAACACGCGTAAGACGACACAGAGGACGTTGACATTAGTTTCCGAAATCGCAATCAGATGGCTGCAGACACGTGTCCCCGTGAAGTCAATGTGCTCGTCTCTCTGTTCACTCTCAGTCTAGTCGCAAAGTACGACGTACGTCCATTGTAGGCGATATCCAAGCGGGCAAGCCAAAAAGGATGACCGACTTGAATACGGACATCAGAAGTTTTTGGATACTATCTCTCGGGCAGTACGTGTTAGACAATAGACGTCCAACGATTGAACCCTGCGGCACTCCGGCAGTCATCTCCACCGGCTTAGCTGCACTAAGCTGGCCGGGCTCACCACACAGGGCCGCCACGACGCCATCAATGACTTATTAACGTCGATCGGGGAGGGTCTTACCAGCCGGGATTGGAACCATATTCGGTCGCTTGCGTAGAACATCACTGTCTCTGACCAGTACGCCCTCGGCTATCGTGGACTAGCCAACGCAAGCGTCGGCCACCATCATTCACTAACGGGAGATGCACAAATGGCGTCCATTCGCGCATCATGAGACAAGGATGCACTCCAGCTGACAAAAGAGGCTAAAAAGATGCTCCTTGAGCCCACAACGGAGCCAAGATCGACACCGTTCCTTTGACAGAGGTTTAGTCGCAGATCCAGGCGGACAGAAGCCCATTATGACCATTACACGCATACGCTAGAATACTTACCGTGTGTTTAAATTCAACAGCTTTCTCTGGAAACCTCACGCTCAGATTGATTAAAGAGGAACTTACCACGGATGTCCTCGTTGAGCTCCCTCGTGTTGCGTGCGACGGTGACCTATTATATCATGTTGCGTATGGCAAGGGCGAGCTTGTTACGGCAAAGGCACCCTCAGTTACCCTGAAGAATTTGTCGTACTTTAGTGTGGTCGAGATTATCGTCATACCGAGCTGCGTCGAGAAGACGGTTGAAACTTATGCTGGAATCATCGATACGGGGCCAGGAGGTGAGTGGACGATCACGACCGGTGACTCGTTATGCAAGACAAACACACGCAGCTAGTCAGTTTTCACAGTCCTCACATAATAATAATAATAATAATAATAATAATAATAATAATAATAATAATAATAAATTAACTTAATTAATGGAGAGTAACGGCGGACGCCAAGGAGTGCGGACGTGCGCATATCGAGCTCCAAGGAAATACGTCTATTCATGTGTGTGCAGGTTGGTAAACCCAGGAAGTAACATACGAGAGTAATGCCTGTAACTCAGTGATCAGTTTAGTGTACTGTGTGTGGCCATGCGACAGTGGCACGAGCAGCCATGAGGCTGTGAATATCCACACGACATGGTGAAACAAAACGAAACCACCCGCGTAACGGCCCGTAGGCTTCAAGCGGCATGCCGCTGCCATTCAAATTCGAATTCTAACGGCTGCTCAACTAAAATTTGACGTTGGAACATCTAATCTACAAAGTGGCGCCAACAGTTACATCAACAACTCATCGCGCCGACAATGAAAACGACGTTTTCTTTTGGAAAGGCAAGGATTAAGAAAACGATAGTTACAGCCAAGCCAGCGCCCACTTTGTTTCACTGCAGAAGTAGCACCAGTACGAAATAATAATAATAATAATAATAAACAATGAACAGCAAACCCCCTAAACCGAATCCCAATCATCTTCAAACCCGTCCCCAGCTAACATTCATCTGTGACGTCTGTAGAAAATCCGTAAAATCGCTCCGCGGACTACACATACATAAAACCCGTGTTCACGGAGGACAAACCCACACACATTTCTTCGACCGGCCACCCGATGGCTCCGCTCCACATACTTCAACCAAGGACCAGAGAGACTCAGCCGACATTACCTCTGACAACGATCCAAAAATGTTTACCCGTCTTCTAGCTCGTGTTCGCAAAAGCACGAAGCTAGTCAGAATAATTCCGAGAGGAGTCAGGGAAATCTGTTGCGCGGCTTACGCGGAAGCCCTCTCTCACTTCAACTCAAGACTAGACGCTGAATCCTGGCACAGATTAATGACTCTGCCGACACTCATGTTGCATATTCCAGAACTAAAAAGCAACGAGGGGGACATACGCTCCGCCGCACGCACTCTATTTTCGACAGAGTCTTTCGCATTGCCCGACGACCGCACGACTAAGGAACTTAGAAGCAAGCATCCCTCTCCTCCGGCTCACGTAAACAGCTAAAGCAGGCTCGTTTCATCGGCCGGTCAGCCCATCGCGACATATAGGGCAAGAAGGGCGCCGACTTGTGAGTTACTGAGACCAAAACAGACAATGCAGGCAGCTGATAGATGTATTAAGTGAACAGCGATATTGCAGCAGCGGCCACAGTTAGATCGACAATTGCCTTAGATTGACAATTATCGTCGTCCCGTTAATCGACGGTTAGAGCGTGGTGTTATGCGAACGTCACAACTTGATAAAAGTGATAATCATGTTGATGCGGACCGAGCAATGTCACACACATGTACTATCGGATAGCCAAAAAACGTGTGACCTGTGGGTACTCCGAAGGTCTGGACAAATAGCCGACATTTGAACAAAATCATACGTTTCTTGTTAATTTTCTGTATAGGGCATTAATGTCGTGTGAATCACGAATGCTAAAGGACGGCATTAAAGTAACTGTGACTATATATATATATATATATATATATGTTCAAGGAGAAACATTTACGTCAACGATGAACAAGTGTGTGAATTTACACAAACGGCGACTGACTGATTGCCAATATATCTAAGAAGGCTCAGCTTCTTAGCGTCGATATTGACGAGGCTTGTTAACCACTCTGATAACATTGGCCATTTCCCATAGTAGCCTTGTGCTGGGGCAGTCAATTTCCACCTACACACCCCCCCCCCCTGAGAGATGCTGGCGTAGCACAGGCTTCGTGACTTAGTTTGCAAAGCTATTTACTGTGGTTGTTACATCAGTGAGATCGCTAGTTAAATGCACACAGGCATACATAGAGAATACGAGAATGTGCAGCTATGCACACATATAGCTGGGTCTTCGGTGTGATATGAATAAAAACGCTAATGTAAGCAAAATGATAATCAACTATCAATCGTTGTAAACAGTATAATTGACGGAGATAAAAAAAAAAAGCTCGTACGGAGATAACATAAGCAGGACTACTGCCACGTTTCTCAAAAATATCTCATTATTGAGTGCGATAAACTGTGCTGTATCAAAAAAACTGAGATTCCAATAGCGTATATATGACGTTTGTTCGTTTCTGACGTTCGTAGGTTAAAAGCCGATAAGTCACCTTGACATCCTGCGAGATGCCAACTCAGCTAAGATAAGCATTACAGGTTTGGACGATCTTAATCGGTACCCTGACAAGTTTCTTATACGCGTATGTGCTTCACCTGATGGCCAATGCTTGGAGACTAAGCACGCCTTCACCGACGTACTCACGGTATGAGGTCTTCTTTAACATACTAAAGGGAAAACAAAATCACGATTTTATATACATGTAGAAATGACCATACCGATCTGCCGTAAAGGTAATTTAGCGACTTGACGAAGGAGACAATCTTTATTGGATAATGGAGGTACACAATTAGCTAATACAAATACATCGGATTGTGAATGACTAGAATAACAACTGTTTTGACACATTGCAGCAAATTAATTACAAGTAACCTTAAAATATGGTAAACATATTTACTGTTATGCATACGACAACGCAGATAAATCTATTTACTGCTCCAGCGCTCGTAGCAGCGAAAAGGCTTAGAGATGATTTGTTTCTGTAGATAGTTATCAAACCTCTAAATAAAATCGAGTAGAAAGCGCATTTATTTGTCGAATAAAGTGTGGAAAAGGAGACTAGGTAGGCAATGACGCCCACGAAGCCGCCTTGTTGTGCGATTCTCTAGCTACACGCCAAGCGAACGTATTATATATAGCTATACATTTTGGTAAAAACATTATTTGACTTCTGCGATTGTTCATTGTCACATCGAAAAAACGGTTAATAAGGTCAGCACGTGCAAGTTGCGAGAGCGCACGCGTGTCGTCGTTCTTCAGTAAAATCGACAGCGACGGAAGGTTAACAGCATTCGGAGTGATATTACATCTTCTACAGAGCTTTTTTTAGAAATCTTCTCTAAACACCTTCGATCATGGCTATGTGCTTGCACAAGTATGGGCTCCAGACGAGTGAGCAATAAATATACAAGTTTAGATAGCACAATAATGCTTTATACAAACGAATATACACATTTGGGTTCTTGATGATGAAACAACGAAGCAGCATGTTCACAAGTATAGATGTTGATTTGACTAGTTCTCTTAAATGTGCAGAAAATGTAAGATCCGTTGATATTAAAACACCGAGGTCTCGTGCAACATTAGCGGTTGGCAATATTGTCCCATTAAGCTTGTACTCCAGATCGAAGAAGCCATGGTTCAAAACGAGGCATTTCCAAACGGATAGCTCCATTCCATTGTCGATGCACCAGCGGCAGATGCCATCGACAGCAGACTGTAGCGCAGTATGCGCTGAGAGAGAGAGTCCAGAGGAGCGTTTATCGTTTGATCTTCAGTGTACAATAGGTATTTGACACTCGACGAAACGTTCGAGCTTCCCTGTAGGACGCCGGATGGAGCCAGTCGTGCCTCACTAAACGCTTTCCCGCATTTAACTCGGAAAAAGCGATTGTGCAGAAAAGCGGCAAGCCATTTACGAGTCTGTAAGTGGACCTAGAGCGTTTTCATCTTGTCAATAAAAAGCCGGTGATCAACCCTGTCAAAGGCACTCTTCTGGTCAAAAAATATACAGTGAAAATCTTTTTTGGCAAATATATACAAGGCCCGATCGTTTGTCATTTCTAATAGTTGGGTGCACGTGAAACGACAAGGCATAAATCCGTGTTGGAAACTATCAAAAAGATTATTCACGGCCATAGAGTTTGTTATGTATTTAACTAAAAGATTTTTAAAAATTGTATATATATATGGTTTATTTCGCAATAACATTGCATTTCAAGATGGTACATAATTTCAGTACAATTCATTCCTTTTATACAATTTAAACACTTCAGCGACCGTCCCACCCGGCGAAAAAGTGCAAAGACCGCCGATGCTTCTGGCAGCTCGCTGCGTGGTATTTAGCGCATATCTGCGAGCAGAACCGGCAACGACATTGATCGTCAACTTGGTGAAATCCTTGAGTCGAACATACCAAGTGATGATAGCCATGCACAATGTATCTTGTGTACACGTGCCGGCTAGTGCATGCCATTCCATCCCAAAGCTCCCTGGCGAGGTACACATCCAATTGCGCTACCTCTGCCGAGGCCTCGGTCACTTTTCCCTGCCACTCCAACAAAAATTGTTGAAGTGGTCCAGTAATAGGTGACCTAAGCCTGACTCTGATTGTTTCCACTGCCGGCCCGCAACCCGCTAGCAGGTACACGAAGCGGCTTTTTGCCGTCCGGGGTAAGCAAAGGACCCGCTTCATATATATTGTGAAGCATCTTTCTAGCTGCGCAAAATTTGCCGCTGAAAGATGGCCCCACACCCTGCCAAGGCTGTAGCTCAACATTGGCACAATCTTAAGCTCATAAAGACGCACGGCCGCACTCAAAGACAGTCGTCGAGGGTCTCTCACCTCTGTGTGAATAGAGGTAATAGCCGCTCGACACCTGTCGGCGATGTGCTGGGTAAAGGTCGTTCCCGTATAGTGTAGCCTCAGACCCAGATACGGGAAAGAGTTGACAAACTCCAGCGGTTGGCCACAACAGGGTATTACGTCTGCTGCGGCCAATCGACCCCCACGGCGAAACTTCATGGCTTTCGTCTTCCGCGCATTTATTTGCAGGCCCTTACGGTGAAGGTAACTTTCGACGTCGCCGACAATTCGACGAATGGCACCGCGGTCCCGGTGGGCCATTACTATGTCATCCGCATACATGACGACGACGGCGTTTCTAAACTCCTCCCGCACATGGCGAGCTAGGTCTGCGATGAGCAAGGAGAATGCCAGGCAACTGAGAGGGTCCCCTTGGGGGGTCCCTACGTTTTGACAGAGCTGCAAGGTGTCTTCGCCCCTTACGTTTACTTCAAGGCGGTCTCCAGCAAAGAAGCTGGAGAGCACTCGTAGGAAAGAACCACCCACCCCAGCATGTCGAAATGAATCGACTAGTAGGTGACGGGGAGCTTTGTCGAAGGCCTTGACACAATCGATAAAGACGGCGTACAAGTGACCCCCGGGCACAGCCAGCACCCGTTCAACTTCCGACTGGAGTACATAGATCGCGTCCTGCGTACCTCGACCTTTCCTGAATCCGAATTGCTCCGGAGGTAAGGCCTTCTCCACAGTTGGAAGCGCCCTCGAGATAATCAACTTGGCGAAGATTTTCTTGAGAGTGCGTTCCGACGCGATACCCCGATAGAGATTTGGATCGTCCACGTTGTCACCGTTTTTGCCCTTGAATAGCAGAGTAAGCCTGGCCTCGTGCCAAACCTGGGGTATGTGTCCCCCGCTGAGTATCTGATTAAACAGCTTACACAGCTCCTCCGCTAAAACATCGGACGACTTAGCCCAATGTTCGTAATAGATCCCATCAGGACCACTACTCTTTTTCTTGGGTAACCCGCGCAAGATCTGCACAACTTCCTCCACCGTAAACGGCGAATTCATGTCGTGCTGCTCCAGAGTGAGCGGTTGCTCAATAACTGGGTTAGGCGCGGGGGCGTTTGCATCGAGCAGAAGGGCAGTGAAGTGCTGCCGCAACTGCTCCTTTGTCATGCTGTGCATGCTTCTGTTTTGCCGGCGAACAATGTAGACATGGGGTTCGCGCTCTGCTCTCTCAAGCAAACGAAACTCCTCCTCCTCATCATACCGGCGCTTACTCTCCACAAGCAGTTTCTTGTAGGTTGCTCTATGTCGGCCATAGAGCGCCCTACGATCAGCAACTACCTGGGGGTCGGGGTGTAGAGCCCGTGCTCGGCGCAGGAGCCCCAAGACTTCCCGACGTTTTAAGTAGCAGGCCTGTGTAAACCAGGGCCGCGATTTTTAAAAATTGTGCAAGTAATGAAGCACTGAGCCACAGGGCGATAGTTCTCAATGCACTTTTAGGCCCCTTCTTATATATCGGTGTCACGATGCCCTGTTTGAAAATATCTGGAACTACGGCGTCATTGTATGACCGTTCAAAAATAAGCATTAATGGCTCCGCCAAAAATATAGCTAGCTTTCGGAAAAATATAGATGGGATGCCATCGGTTGTATGGCTGCATTTAGGTTTCAGAGATAAGAGTTGCATGTAAATGTCACATTCCTTGAAATAGATAAGAAAGTCGCTGTAGTTTGTAGAAAAATAAGATTTCGACATAGGTGAGACGGGGGTTACTGGAACAGAGTTGAACAAAGCTGACAAATGAGCTGCTAGTAGCTCAACCTTCTCATCTGCCGAAGCCGAGTGTAAGGTTGATTCCAGGCTTGGTGGGGACTCGTTGCTTGAAAGGCGAGAGTTCGCGTAGCGGAAGAGGGACCGGCTGTCCTTGACGCTTATGCTCATCTCGGTCAGTATGCGAAGACGCTTTGTTGCTTTCATGAGTTTTCGGCGATATGTGGAGGACGAGGCAGGGTTAGAGTTCGAGGAGATTGTTCGCTCGAGTCGGGCTATATATGAGCGCAGTTTTATGAGCTTCTTGTCGACCACAAGAGGGGTCGAGGCTTCGATCAGTTAGCGACAACACCGCGCGAACTTCTTGTATATCTCGTTGGCATTATGGCAGTCTAAAAAGAACGCCCTTCAATCCATGAGATTGAGGTGGTTGGCCATTAGCTCGATGCTCATTTGTTGAAAATACAAACCACACAGCATTTTAATTGCTTCAGAGACGTCAATTTTGAGACTGAACGAGATGAGCCTGTGATCAGGGCTGATAAATGGGTCGCGGATGTCGGTGCTGTCGACAGTGCCAGGATGAGTGGTCAGCAGAAGATCGAGAGTAGAGCCAGAGAGACGCGTGGGGGCATTGATAAGATGGATAAGTTGTTCTCAACAATGCAGTCGAGGAAAACAGCTTCCACTGAATCAGTGGGGGTGGTTTCCCAGTCGATTCGAGGTAAATTAAAGTCACCAACAATGGCCATGGGACCGTCACATTGACAATATAAATTAATTGCGTCACAGCTTTTGTTGATCCGTTGCGTGCCCCCGTTGTTTATCTCTCGTACGAATCGTCTCGGTGGAGAGGTTGGAGAGAAACGTCATAAATCTCAAGCGTCTTTAATAGGTTCTTTGTAAATCGAAACTCGATTAGAGGAGTGCTTCATCTGGCCAGCAATAGGCAAAATCTTCTCTTGAGGTTGAACTCTGAATCTATTCTTGAACTTTATTTGGGTGGTGTGTCTATCATTTCTTTTCCAGCTTCTCTGTTCAAGACCAATTACACTTGACACAAGTATCGGCGGATGTTACGAAACATCACGGTGGCTCTAATGGAGGCTCTAGGAGAACTCTGTAGACGACATATTTTTCCTGTGAAAACAGACGAAACTAAACAGCTATCTGTTAAAAATCTGAATATTCCTAGATTAGCTAGCAGCCTTGCAAATTTTTTGACCACGAACATCGCGACAAAAATCGCTGAGCCATTTATAGCTACGGTGTACTTTATGAACTAAGCTTTGTTTAATAAGACCATCTACATTGTTTGACTAACAAAAATGTTGTCTTGTGAGGGCTACTTTAATCGATGTTTGATCGCGTCTTTTATATTGCGACAATGTATGTAACTGATTTTTTTCATTTAACTGATTCTGGAACTTGAGTTTACAGAGTAGCTATTTATATAGTTGTAATGAAAAGTCACATCTTTTCTGCGACTAATTAAAATTTGATGTTTGTCCTGCAGTGTGTTACACTCAACAAATTACATCCTAAGCGGGAATATGAGGTCTTTGTAATACCTTATTATCTTTACCGCGGAAAACCGTACGCAGGTGAATCTGTGAACGGCACACTAAGCAATCCAGATCTAAAAGGTAAATTACACATTATTTACATTTACGCGTAACAGTTACAGACAGATGTAACATGATATACAAGTACATACGAGCTTTGCAATATCTAAATATCTTAGAAATGCAATATCTAGCTTTGTTTCGATTCAAATCGAAAAAAGACATTTTGGCATGATACTTATACTCTTCATCTGATCATTCATCGTTAACCTCAAAGACACCAACGTTCTGACACAGAAAAGCCATGTGCTGCAAATGTCAATTTTATTTATTTATTTATTTATTATATGTAAATAGTAATAAATAATGGTATGTAAATACGAACATGATATATACAAATGTCAATGCCAAAGCCATTTGTAAATAATTGTCTTTCTTCTTTAATTTTACCTTGCACTGCTTTATATGCATACTTTAAATGCTTCATTAAGCCCCACCGCGCTCACGTTTTTAACTGCGAAATGTACCTTAGAAGCCAAGTGAAGCCCGGGGCTTTAAGTACGAAATGAGTTAGTTGTTAAGGTTAAAAACGGTGTGATAAATTATGTGAGAGGCAGGCGGAAACGTATTGGCGTCTGTAGGGCAAGCTGGAAGCTTAGTCCGGTAATTTGAATATATCTGCAGTAGCTCACAAATAAAACGTAAGCAATCCTTCTTAGCATTACACTGTACCTTTGCTGGAGGTCACGCGTTAGCTGCATTGCTTTGCATTTGCTGCACTTGATGTCGGTCGGAACGAACCGAGTCGCTGACAGGTTTTCAACTATATCTTTCGTTACAGATTAACATAGGATTTTCACGAAACAAGATAGCCACCCTCGAAAGTTTACTTCGAGGACGCCAGCCTCAGACACCTGAGGCTAGCCAAAATAACGCTACGAGTGCCCTGATTGTTACGTCTACTCGTAAATTTAATAAAAACAATCTTAGAGTTTAGTTTTGGTTCGTTCGCTTTCGTTAATAATCCGGAAAGTCCTGAGACAAGGAATGTCACTGTTGTTTGGTCTTTACTTCTGAGATGCTGGCTTCTTTAAGGCTCTTTTTGAGAACGACACAAAATGTGTCTCTGCGCCAGATGGCAGTAAATGTTGTTTTCTGTCTGTTAGTTTATGAAAAAACGCTTTTCTCTCTTAATCTGCTTGTACCAGATTAATAGGGCTAAATTGCACCTGATTGTTCCTGCGCCTCGTTATTCGACCTTCTATATATATATATATATAGATATATATATATATATATATATGGTCAGCGGCGGGGCGGCCTCGGCAGGTTACGCTGGTGATCTAGCCGAGACAAGGAAGCTCGCAAAATACGCTTCAATAGGGTACCCACATGAATTTCAACCGCTAGCGTTTGAGACCTTGGGCGGCCCAGGCAACCTCACCCGCAAACTCCTCCACAGAGTCGGCAAGCAGCTAAACCTCGCAACTGGATACAAGAGATCTGCGGCTTTCTTAAGACAGCGCCTCGACCTCGACGTCCAACGCGGGAACGCGGCGTCCGTCCGCGGCACTCTGCTGAAGTGGTCCCAACCCACTCTATACGAGATAGAGTAATATTTCCAGTGCACAGGTTCTCAGGAGAGAATTGTCGCTCCATCTGTATTCTTTTATATATATATATATATATATATATATATATATCGGTCACTGCCATGATCACTGCCAGCCTCGTAATGATAGTTAAACTAAAAATCGCTCAGGAGGCTGTTGCCGCAATCAAGATATATATATACATATATATATATATATATATATAAAAAGAGAACGAATAAGGTCCGGTGACGTTCTAAACCATGGATTGAAACGCTCGTTTACTGATCATAGTAAATACCATTCACAACATGTACACAAATTATTTTGCTTGCACAAATTTGCTTCGCAACAATTTTAGCAACAGCTCGGTCACGGATTTAAGCTCGACGGCGTGCCTTTCCATCTAACGCCGCTTTTCAACCTTTCTTAGAAAACGACGCTGCAATTGTTCTAGTAATCTAAAATCACCAAATCTTGGAGGGTTTCACACCTGGCATCCGTAACCTAATAGTGGTACAAACATATGATTTTTTTAGTTTTAAACAGGCAGAGACACTTCTTGCAATAAACGCACGTAGTATCTAGTTGCACAAAAGTGAATATTTTCCGGCGACATGTATACCTGCTCAGTGCATGTCAAGGACGTTGAGAAACGCACGCCAAGGTCTTTTGCATACTCAATTTTTGTCAGATCTAGGTCGTCTAACATGTAGTTATGCTTGGTTTTTCTAATACCGATTTGCCCACAGCAGTACTCCATAGCTGTGGGCGGTCACTTTCAGACCCATCGTTGACGACCACACAATAAAGTCGCTTAGTATACATTGTAGCACGTCCGCATCAATATTATCTCGAACAGGCGTGTAAAGCTTGACATCATCGACGTATATATGCGTTACCCTGATCGATAAAAACAAACTGGAGGCATCCTAGTACAGTACGCTGCGGACAACCTGTAGGCACGCTTCCCTCTCTCGATAATGTCACCCCGACTTACATTCTAAAAGCTCGATCCCTAAAAAAAAACAGAAATCTAAGTGATTTTGAGGCCAGCTCCTTTATATGGCAGTACGGATATGAGTAGATCGTTGGCACTTTTGAAGGCACCCTTGAAGTCACAGTAGATATGACACTTTCATCCGGAAGTGTTAACATTGTCGTGTTTTATCTCCCTCCGACATTTAAATCTGCAGAAGTTACAGACGTCGTATTCGCGGGACTCTCGGGTCTTGACCTTAGGGCTCCAACAATCGTTGGAGGTGACTTTAATTGCAGAATAGATGAGGGAGCCAATGACGACAACGGGGAAGTTCTCCTGCAGCTTATGGATGATGTGGGTTTTGTGTGTGCAAATGCACGGAATGACTTTACCTACGTCTGCCATAGCGGCAGGAGTACCATAGACTTATTGTTTCATAATCTTGATCGTACTGAGTTTCAAAGCTTTGAAGTTCTGGAGCTTGTTTCAAGAAAGCATCTACCTGTACGAGCTGTAGTACGCGTGCCTGCTCTAGAGCAGGAACAGCAGAAACGTTCACAGATGAAGCCGACCTGTCAACTTGATTTAGCCGCGCTTCCAGTCGGTATTGAGAGTGTCTTGGCCGGAAGTGATGTAGATGTCTGCTGTCGGACTCTCGAAGGAGCAATGCAGAGAGCAGTTAAGTGGAAAAAGTTCAAGCCGCGGAGATCCCGGCCGTGGTTCACACGGACTTGTTACCTCCGACATAAAGAACTACTCGGCTTGCTAAGACTAGCAAAAGCCTGAGCAGATCCACAGCTCCAAGCAAGACGAAGACAGGACTACGCGTCTCGTAGAAAGTCCTACATAGGGCTATGCCGTGACTATAAGGTCGAACATGCGAGGCGAGAGGAAGCCCGTCTCCTAGAACGAGCAGAAAGGGAGCCCCATGCCTACATAAACCGCTCTCGTAAGGGGATACGGCACTCACTGAGTGACGGGCAGGTAGAACGTCATTTGACGAATCTGCTGTTCAACCCTCACGTGAAAAACTCTGCCACAGAGGTTGAGTATCCACTTACACTTGAGCAGCACACAATGAATCTTCCCTTTGAGGAAGAAGAAGTATGCCGAGTTATCCGATCCCTTCCTAGATGGAAAAGTAGTGGGCCAGATCGGGTCTACTACGAACATTGGGTGCAATCGGAGCCGCTCTTGAAGGGGATCCTCTGTGATTTCTTTAATAGAAGTATGGAGGAAGGGCGAATGCCCAGAGTTTGGCACATTGCTAGGCTTTCTCTGTTATTCAAGGGTAAACACGGCGACGATAGAAGTGACCCAAATCTGTACCGGGGAGTGGCGTCGGAGCGAACGCTCAAGAAAATATTCTGTAAGCTGATTATTGAAAGGATTGCAAATATAGCAGACAATGCTCTGCCTTGCGAGCAGTTCGGATTTAGAAAAGGCATGGGGACCCGCGACGCCATCCACGTTTTGCAATCCGAAGTAGAACGGGCGGTGTCTCGTCCAGGGGGCCACCTGTATGCAGTCTTCATTGACTGCGTCAAGGCCTTTGACAAGGCTCCGCGCGATCTTATGATCAATTGTTTTAGACAGATTGGCATAGGTGGAGCTCTTCTGCGAGTAATTTCTAGTTTTTTCGACGATGATACACTGTTGGTCGAGGGAAGGAACGGCGTGCGTGATCTAGAGCAGAATGTTGGGACTCCTCAGGGGGACCCACTAAGCTGCATCTCGTTCACGCTGCTTCTGGCCGACCTTGTCCAATACGTGCGTCAAGAGTTTCAACATGCCGTGGTAGTGATGTATGCTGATGACATCGTTGTTGCTCATCGTAACATTGGTGCCATCTCGCGCATTACCGCCATGGTAGAGGCGTATCTCATGAAAAAAGGGCTAGAAATAAACTCACGCAAAACCAAGGCGATTAAGTTTCGTCGCGGCGGGCGTTTAGGTGAAAACGACGTTATTCGTTGCTGCGGGAAGCCATTGGAGTTTGTAAACTCTTTCCCATACTTGGGTCTCCGGCTTCACTACAGGGGAACATCGTTTACTACACACATCGAAAACAGTGTTACCTCGGCACTGGCAGCTCTCTACGGAAAGGTCGGAGATGTACGACGACTGTCCGTCGGTACGGCAGTGCGCTTGTTTATGTTAAAAACTCTGCCAAAGTTGGCGTATAGCTTAGACAGAGTGTGGCAACACCTATCTCAAGCTAATTTTAATTTGCTTGAAAAGTGCTTCACACTATACATGAAGCGAGTACTCTGCCTTTCAATCAAGGCGAGAAGCCGCTTCGTCTATGTATTGTGGGACTGTGCGCCGATGGTGGAGATGCTTCGGCTTAGGGTGCGTATGCCATTGACGGAGCCACTTAACCATTTCTTGGAAGAGTGGCGACGCAAATTCACGGAAGCAGCGACGGAGGTAAGAACGCTCGACGTCTTTAAGTCTCCTTAGTTGTGGGCCGGGGTGGCCTGCGATGACAGGCATGTATATACCAGGTACATCGTACACGGGTTCCATTACCTCGTATGCTCCCGTAGGGAGTTATACTACTATATATTTTTATAGTTATTTTTATAGTTATACTACGAGACTATACTACTCAGTGTATTTGTCGGTTCTGCTCGCAGCAATGCGCTAAGTACCACGCGGTTGATTGTCCGGCACTGCAACGAAGATCCTTACACTTCTTCTCTCGGTGGAACGGCAAAACAACAAGTATTTATGTTTAATAATAGCATGAACCATTTTGTACATACTCTATTTGAGTGAAATAAATATGATTGAAGTCACAGTAGATGACGTCTACGGAGAGTCCCTCACTACTCACTACCATGGGCCTGCGTCGCTAAATAACATAAGCAGGCAAGCGGTGGTCAACCGGCCCTTGCGGTAGGCAAACTGCGTGCTGCTCAGCAGATTCTGTTGCTCTGCACTGCTCAAGATTGCAGAGCATACGATTCTCTCCAGAACCTTGTATGTCACCGTTGTAAGGGAGACAGGACATTTGTTGGCCGGGTCAGTCTTGGCACCACTTTTGTGGACAGGAGCAAACAAAGCCTTGCGATAGAGCGATGGTACACGTTCTTCCTTTAGTAACCTTCGGAAGATCTTGCTTAGCGAATATGTCACGCCTATTGCTGCCCTCTTGAAGATCACCGCGGGGAGTAATTCTGGGCAGAGACTGACCTTCATATCAAAGCTTTGGAGTTCCTTAGATACCCTTTCCTCTGACACATCAACATCGGTGACCTGTTAGATGTTAGGGGAACATAGGACAAAAAGGGCGGTGTGATTGGAGTAGAGCTCAGGTATGTTCTTTCGAACTGGTTACACAGCAGGTTAGCTTTCTGTCGATCATCAGTGATCCGTGGCCTGAATCAATGAAAACAGACAGATTCGTCCTTTAGCTTAAGACGAGTTGAAGCATATCCAAAGAAACGAGCAGCATCTATAGATTCTGCTATGGCCTGCTCAGCCTGACAGCACAGTCGTATCAAGACTGTCTCTAACTTCTTCCGCAGTCTGTATTGCGTGGCGTCATACGTTGTATGCTCTAGACTGTCGTGCGGACTTGGAAGGTAGCTTGGAAGGTTGTTGGCCTGCTTATAAGTACGCGGGCCTACATTGACCTCGACGACAACGTAGAGGTACTCAATGAAATCGTTGTACATCGCATCCAAGGATACCGCTCCAGCAAACATTCCATTCCATACTAAATTCCATTTCAATCCATACTAAGTAAAATTGCCACAAAGCTGTCATAGTCTACATTGATGAAATCCAATGTAGTAGTGGTCGGTCTCGGTCGATGTTAAGTGGCAGCGAAAGTTGGGTGCTGAGGTGATCACTGGAGACTGGGCACATTACAAGATGGATGTCTGGTTCATCCAGGATATTGTCTGTGCAGAGAACAACGTCGAGCAGGTTGCCGCTAACATGTCTGGTTGGAGAGAAAACAATTTGATCAAGCAAGTTAAGAACGCAGATTTCTAGAAGATACCATTCGCGAGGCGCTGCATGCGAATCACACTTTCGTGCATCCCAGTTGATGTGCGGGGCATTGAGGTCGCCAACAAATACCACCGGATAATCTACGTTAGATAGAAAGCTTCTAAATGAGGGCTTCTATGGAGTTGATATTCTGAGCAGCGCCTTCCTTACAAAGGGAATATATTGTGGCTAGTCTAACAATCGTAGCAGCATTCTCCCCCATTACATCGATAAATGTCACCACTATCATAAATCAATTCCTACCCGCTCACAAGGATTATTACTCCTAATCAGCAGCAATAGGCCACCTCCACCTCGCAATGCGCGGTCTTTTCTGTAGAACTGAAGTTGGCCACGGTCTGAGAGTGGTGCGTCTGTGACGCTTTAGGTTAGTCATGTTTTCACCGCAGAAATCACGTCAAGTTGATTCAGTTTTGCATACGAATGCAGTACAAAAATACTCAACTTTTCCCTTCTTTGCTAGGGATTGGGCATTCAGGCAGAAACATGATAACTCACGGTGGGACGGTGGGTTGTCGTCGAGTCATTGGGTTTCGTCATGGGTGTGCAAAATCTGAGGGATGAGGCGTTCCCCGATATTTCTTGAAGACAATGTTCGAGATCCACTCGCTCGGGTCACATAATTTGCGGAGGTCATGTTCATTCCCAACAGCACAGAAGAAGCCGTATGTAGCTCTCCGCGTTCGAAGTTCATATATATATATATATATATATATATATTTATATATATATATATATATATATATATATTATATATATATATATATATATATATATATTTATATATATATATATATATATATATATATATATATATATATATATATATATACCATTATTTATTTACACACTAGATTGTGTAAACTGTACAATAGTATGATCAATATCACTATAGCCTCGAAATGACAGTTAAATAAAAATTGCTCAGTGCCAGCTTTGTTAGCGAGGAGTCTGCATTGCAGTTACTGTCATGATATCTTACACATATACCATAACAATATTTACAAGCGCATGCGTTACAGGGTTCATAAAAGGCGTCCTCCCTGCGTAGGAGGTAGTGAAAAACCGTGCACAGCAAAACGGGCATTTATGTGTCTATTTGTCTTGTCCGTGCCCTCCTATTCTGCCCTAACAATTGCATTTGTCGTATAAAAATGTGACCTTTTCTTTGCCATCTTCTTTTCATATCGCCGTATGAATTGGCTGTATGCGGGGTGTCTGGGAGCTCCAAAACTTGTTTGACCTGTTTGGCGAATAGTAAAATGTCGCACAGCAAATACTTCAGGCGGTTGTATGCTGGCGTATGTAAACTCAGTACCAGTTTAGAAAGCTGACTTCACCCAATTGAGTGCACCTAGTTGAGCCGAGCTTAGTTTTGCCCACAAAGGCTATTTTTATATCAAATAGAGTTAGCGCTGCCTGAATCGAGAGCATTTGGGCGTTTTAAAGGCTGCTGTCGCAATCAAGGCCGTGTGCAGGGATCTCACAAACTAATAATTTGACCGATCACAGACTAATACTTTAATTTTAAGTTCCTCACAAAATGACAGTGCTCCTTCTAATAATAGTTTTAGCCCCCCTAGTACTTCACGCGTCTCCCTGCCAAATTTTAAATGTCCATCTGGTACATGCTTAAAGGCTTTTAATTCTAAATCAGGTCTTATTTTACACCGTCCTCGTGCCTATCCGGACGAATATAATGAGAACATTTTAGCCCCCCCCCCCTCTAAGAAGGCCAGATGGAACCCACAAGACCGTGAACTTTTAGCAACATTAGAAGCAGATTTTATATTAGATAATAATAACGATACACCTAGAAAAATTGACCACTTTTTAACTACTTATTTTAACTCACGCACACCTGGGAAGATTAGAGGCCAACGTAATTCTCAGGCGCACAAGGATCTGGTAGAGGACCTCCGTAAAAAGAGGTCTCATTTGGATTCCAACCCTGACGGATCTGAGCTTCCTGGGCCTAGTCGGCCTCGATACTCTGAATCAGATGGTCCCTATAATCCATCCCAAAAAAATATTATTATATCCAAAATACAAGCCCTCACAAACACATTTCCCAAACGCAATATAATTTCAACAGACCTTACTCATCTGTTAAATATAATTTGCTCAGGTGAGGACCACACTATCGCCTTAAACGAGTTTCTGAACAAACATTTTACACACACTGTCCGACGTCGTGCCTTTAAGAGAAACTCCTTCCACTGAAGCGCGAGTATCTAAAAGGCAAGAGCGACTACGCAACCACTCAAAAACTTTTTAGCCAAAACCGATCCAAATGCGCTCATGAGGTGCTGGACAACAAACACACCATACATAACATGCAGGCCACCGAAGCTGTAGAACACTGGGCCAACACGATGACACAACTACCCCCCTGAACCACTCCCTTCCCCCGTATACACTCCTAACTCTGAGTTCTTTGAGGTTTCCCTCCCTATCTCCCTAAAAGAAACCCACGTAGCTCTCCGCGGACCTTCTAAAGCACTAGGCTTGGACGGGATTTGTCTTTCGTCCCTCCGTAAACTCCCGTTAGAAGTAGTCTGTTGTATTCTTAATATACTATTAATTAGCGATATTGCCTCAGCCCATGAAACTGCTCGCTTAGCGTTTACCCCTAAAATTAACAATGCCACATCCCCAAGCGATCTGCGACCCCTATCTATTAGTTCATACTTACAACGAACGCTTAACAAAATTCTCTTCAGACGCCTCCAGAACTCTATTAAGCTTCTCCCAATCCAGCGAGCGTTTCTCTTAATGGTACCTTCGAGAATCTTGCGGTTCAGGATGGTATCCTTAACGATGCCAAGTCTGTAGGACGTGAGCTCGGACTCGCCTCAATCGACCTCCGTAAAGCGTTCAACATGGTGAGTCATGACTCCGTCCTGTGGTCACTCCGGACTCGCGGATACCCGGAGGTATTAATTAATTATATCGAACGCTTGTACCTCTCATCTAAAACTCTCATAGAATTTGGACAAGAATGTCGCACATTTCGGCCAACTAGGTGTGTTAGCCAGGGAGATCCTCTGTCCCCTCTTTTATCTAATCTAGTTCTCGACGACATTCTTTCAAAGTTAGACAAAACGAATTCAATTATATTTATTTCACTCAGATTGAGTATAATATACAGCTAAAGATGTTTCTTCATAATACTCTATCTTCTTCACGCTTTCGGCGAGAGAAGTAGTGCAACGATGTTTTGTTCAGCGCTGTGCATTCTACTGCATGGTACTTGGCACGCCTCTGCAGGCAGAACCGGCAGGTGCACAACTCGTACTCCTCGTGAAAAGCTGCGTTTGAACATACCAGGTAGTGATAACCATGCACTATGTACCTGGTGTATACGTGGCGACTGTCACATGCAGGACCAGACCAAAGGTGCACGGCATTGAAAACGTCCAAACCACCGACCTCCCGTCTGGCCTGTTCGACTTTAGCTTCCCATTCAGAAATGAAACATTCGTATGGTACTGTACGCGGCATCTTCAGCCTTAGTCGGATTGTTTCAGTAGCCGGTGGACAACCTGACATGAGATACACAAAGCGGCTCCTTGCTCGAATAGACAAGCAAAGCACCCGCTTCATAAATAATGAGAAACACCTCTCAAGCTGGTTAAAATTCGCCAGTGTGAGGTGGTTCCACACCCTGTCAAGGCCATACATCAGCCCCGGAACAATCTTAAGCATGAAGAGCCTCACTGCTGAGAAAACGGACAGTCTTCGGACATTGCCTACTTCCCCGTAAAGAGAGACAAGTGCCTTCCGTACTGTTTCGTTTATATGCGCTGTGAACGTCGTTCCCGTATAATGAACCCGAAGGCCAAGATACTGGAAAGAGTTAACAAACTCTAATGGTTGGCCGCAGCAACGTATAACGTCTCTGGCAGCCAATCGACCTCCACGCCTGAATTTTATGGCTTTGGTCTTCCTGGTGTTTATCTCAAGTCCCTTCGAGACAAGGAACGCCTCTATCATAGAGGTAATGCGCTTGATGGCACCTAGGTCGCGATGAGCGACCACGATATCATCTGCATACATCACCACCACGGCTTTTTGGTACTCCTGTCGGACGTAGCCGACGAGGTCAGCAAGGAGAAGTGTTAACGAGACGCAGCTCAGCGGGTCTCCTTGCGGAGTTCCCACATTTTGTTTAATCTCCAATACACCCTGCTCACCGTCTACCAACAAGGTGTCCTCCTCAAAGAAACTTGCTATCACACTCAGGAGAGAGCCACCAACTCCTGCTGGTTGGAATGCTTCAACCAGCAGATAGCGAGGGGCTTTGTCGAAGGCCTTGACGCAGTCAATAAAGACTGCATACAGATGACCTCTGGGTTGTGCCACAGCTCGCTCGATTTTTGACTGGAGAACGTGGATTGCATTACGGGTGCCTCGGCCTCTCCTAAGACCGAATTGCTCCGGTTGAAGTGCCTCTTCAGCTACGTGCTCAATCCGACGAATCACCAACTTACAGAAAATCTTCTTCAATGTGCGTTTTGACGGCCACTCCACGGTAGAGATTTGGATCCTGATGATCATCACCATGCCTAGCCTTGAACAGAAGAGAAAGCCTGGCAACATGCCAGGCTTTAGGCATCCGCATAATAATTTCATTAAAGAAATTACAAAGAGTTTCTGCCAAGAGAGGGAGTGGCTGGATCCAATGCTCATAGCAGACCTGATCGGGCCCTGAGCTCTTTCTCTTTGGAAGTGACCGTAGGACCTGGCACACCTCCTCCACCCCAAAAGGCAGATTCATGTTGTGCTGCTCCAATGTAAGCGGATGCTGTACGATTGGAGATACGGCCGCAACGTCACGATTGAATAAAATATTAGTTAGGTGGCTCTTTACCTGTCCGTCACTAAGCGGATTCCCCGCCCTACGAGGTCGCACGATGTAGGCTGAGGGCTCTCGTTCTGCTCTTTCAAGCAGCCGTCGTTCCTCCCGCCTCGCGTGTTCCCTTTTATGATCATAGCAGAGTCTTATATAGGCCTTTCTACGCTCAAAGTAGTCCCGCCTGGCTTGCAGTGATGATGGTGCTTTGGCTCTTGCTTGGCGCAGGAGTTCGAGCACTTCAATGTGGGCTAGGTAGCAGGCTCGAGAGTACCACGGGCGTGATCTTTTCTGCCATAACCTTTTCCACTTCACTGCGCTTCTCATTGTCCTCTCCAGCTGGTCACAGGTGGTATCGATGTCAGGGCTTACCTCAAGACCGCCCACCGCTCTGTCCAAAGGAGATAGATTAATCCGTCTCATTGCAGACCAGCGCGGCGGATTATGTTGGTCTCGCCAAATACCGGGAACATCGACAACGGCCAACACTGGTTGGTGTTTTCGGCCCGCTTCATCGAGAACATCGAAGCTTTCAATTTCACGGCTGACAAGGTTGTGAAACAAC
Organism: Dermanyssus gallinae; assembly: GCA_003439945.1. Taxonomy (NCBI): domain Eukaryota; kingdom Metazoa; phylum Arthropoda; class Arachnida; order Mesostigmata; family Dermanyssidae; genus Dermanyssus; species Dermanyssus gallinae. The sequence goes on from QVRM01000529.1 coordinate 31,036, forward strand.
AGGTCGATGGTGCTGCTTCCATTGTGACTTAAATATGTATAGTCTTCGCGCGTGTTTGCACAGCTTAGACCAATATTTTCCATCACCTGAAGCAGCACCTCGACTTTATCATCGTTGGCTCCACAATCGATTCTGGCATTGAAATCACCGCCGACGATAGTTGGCATGGTCAGGTTTAACTCTGAAAGTCCAAAGCTTACCGTCTCAGCAACCTCCGCAGAATCGACTGTGGGTGGGAAATAGAATACAGCGACGTTTACCCTCCCAGAGGAGAGCACCACGCAGTATTCATCTTTCCTGACGCATTGCATTGGAGGTAAGCGTTTGTGTAGGTAGATAGATAACCCACCCACAGATCGTCCCCGACCTCCCGCAGGTAAGACAGCCAGCTGGTGAAAGTCCCGCATATCATTGATATGCAGTTCGTCCCGCTGAAATGTCTCCGTAAGGAGTGCAATGTCAACCAACTTAAACATGTCATCACGTGCAAGATCCATTGCCCCCTTAAGTCCCTCACAATTCCAGAGAAGCACTCGTAGAGGTATGTTTGCCACTACGCTTGCAGTTCTGGAACTTGTCAGTCACTTACGGGGGCTTGGACCGCCAGGCGCACTAAAACTCTCCTTAACCATCCTCTCGTAGGGGACGTCCCCAATCCAGCGACGGAACAGGCTTCCCTTTGGCCAGAATTCATTTCTGCAACAGTTTGCGTAATCTTCGTCACGCACCACCACACAGAACACAGCATCACTACCATGTGTATGTAGCTTCCAAACTGCTTTCACAGTTATGCCCTTGCCAGTAAGCCACGCTTGCAACCCGACCGCCGATGTCTTCAGCGCCAATCGTGCCACTCTCAAGGCGCAGATCTTCGCAGGTCTAGCATAGACTTCTAATCCGCCTATGCCATCTGTTGCACTACCGCGCTGCATTCGATGTTTTGTTTTATTGTCTCGTCGCTTACGAACCGCAACAAACCATCGTCGTCTGCCTTCTCCTCCGAACGTGGGTCAGCTGGATCTGCTGTTGCCATGTACACCAGAGAATGTTCGTTAGCGCCGCGCTTGTGAAGATCACTCGCAGCACCGACTGGATGACTACTGCTGCTAGTTGGGTTGTGCATCGAGGTATAATGGTCTCTCGAGTTACACACTCGGCAGCCAACTTTGGGTCCAGCACACTGTGACAGCTTGACGTGGCAATGACGGAAACACACGTGACACCTGTTTTGTTCAAAAAGGATCTTCATCCGTTGCTCCATCGTTAAGTCGGCAGCACAGCGTGACCATGAATGTTTAGCGTCATTGCAGAAGAGACACGGTGCGAACTTGCGTAGCTGTGGCACTGCTACTGCTGACACGGTCGACTTTAAACGGTTGCCAGCATGGTAGTCAGTTTTCCTCTGCTTCTGCGATGCCTCGGGCTGCCGTTGCTCTCGATTCTCGTCGACGTCGGTTAGTTTACCGAGTATCGCTGTCTCTTCGCGCAGTGACGTATACCGGGTGACATAACTGGCGGATCTCGTCAGCGGCCTCAGCGGCAAATTCATCAATACCGCTTGTCACCAAATCATTGTCAACAGAACTGCCTGACGCGGAATGTATAGACGACAGTCGCCTATTCTCAGTGAAGTCAAACACAATCCTCCACGGGATAGCTGCCCGGAGTGTAGCTTTAAACGACAAGGAATGCGTATGTAACGGACTCCCGAGTCCATCTAGCGACTGCACTGCTGACTGTACGAAGTTGAGAAGCTGGCGTAATCCCACAGTATCAAACTGCGATTTACTCTTGGTAGTTTTCGTAACGACGCAATCAATTGCTGCCTGACGATGTCCAGCCTTCCGTAGTTGTCTTCCAGCAACTTAAGAGCCACCTTGTAGCTGACATCGTTCACCGGCAATGAGTCAACAAGTTGCTTTATCACCGCCAATGAGGCCTTGTCAATGGTGTCCGAGTGGATGAAGTCCCATCAATTGAAACTGGCGCCCGACAAGACGGAGGCGATGTACCTTACAGGCAGAAAGAGGACGACCGGCGTTAACCTCGTGATGGCGGGCCACCCGATAGAAATCAGAAAGAAGGTAAAGTACCTTGGAGTCATGCTAGACACTGGACTGACCGGATCGGCACACGTTAAGTACGTGGCCGAAAAGGCCCAAAGGGTCTTCCTGAACCTGGCGCGGATCATGCCTAGGGTCGGTGGGGTGGCTGAGGTGAAAAGAAGGCTCCTGGCCTTGGTGGCCAAATCAACGGCGCTACACGCAGCCACAGTCTGGGGGGACATGGCAATGCGGACGGCGAAAAATAGGGGGGCATTAAGGTCGACCCAACGAACGCTGGCAATCAGGGTAAGCCAGGCGTATCGAACAGTCTCGACCAAAGCTCTCCTGGTCCTAGCCAAAATGCTGCCATGGGACCTCCTAGTGGCTGAGCGAAGTAAAATGTCTAGACGAAGGTCTGGATCTCACCAGGGCCAGGAGTGCCACCATATCGGCTTGGCATGAGGAATGAGCGCAGGTAAGACCAGGTGTGACCACAGGGAGCTGGACCAAGAGTCTGATACCGGACCTCAGGGTATGGTATGACCGCCGACACGGGGAGCTTTCCTACTGGACGACTCAGGTTCTGACCGGACACGGCGAGTTCCAGAGCTACCTGTCAAGGATCAATAAGGCCATCAGCGATATTTGCGTACTGTGCGACTCTGGAGAAACGGACAACGTAGAGCATACTCTTCTGGTGTGATGCTCTCAGGGAAGCACGGGACGCAGCACCAGCCGCTGTGAGAGGCGGACCCATCAAGGAGGTGGTTGCCCATATGATGACTTCGGCGGAGGCATGGAGGGAGGCGACGAACTTGTTCGACGCCGTTTTGACACTCAAGACAGCCAAGAAAACGGCCAGGCGGGAGAGGTTTGAGCGTGTCTCTCGGGAGAGTGGTCGAGTCGAGGAGCCCAGGGAGGGGGAGGGGTAAGGAGCAGCCAGGCCCTCATGGTCTCGACGCACCCTCACAAGACGGATTATAAAATGGCATCCCCCCTATCCAACCGCAGGGAGTCTCACACTAGTCACGCAGGCTGCTAGTGGCGCATGTGCATCATGCATTCCCAAAGCCTCCCAGAGCAAAAAAAAAACAAGTTGCTTTGGAGGGCCACGCAGTAGCTTTCGGAGACCTACAAGACGATCGGTGGCCGAGGCGGCTGTGCTGCAAGATACCCAGTTATCAAACTGCGCGATGAAAGCACGATAACGCAAAATATCCCCATCGAACATCTCAGGGGACGTGTCGAAAACGGGCGGGGCAGAACTGATGATAAACTGGCTAGGTATTGAAGACGACGATGATGTAATTGTTGCTGCTGTTAATGTCGAGGGCGAGTCCGTTGTCCCATTACGCATCACGGGAGCGGTTACTGAATTTACTTCGTCAATCAAACGTTTAAGAAGTGTTGAACATTCCAGTGCCGCATTTGAATGCTCATCGCTATCTTCAAACTCGCGATCGAAGTCTTCTTCAGGCAAACTACTATGAGCAACAATCTGAGCGTCATAGTCGCTCATCGCCTGATACCGTTTTTCGACATTTCGTTGCAGGTCGACCACCTCGGCCTTGTCCCGCTTTTCTGCCGCGATGTTTCTTATTAGTAGCGCCAGTTCGACGCACAGTTTTAAACGGTTGCGCTCGATTGTCCGGAAGCGCCGTAGGCAGGTGAGTGCTCGATCAGTCAAGATCGAGTTGTCGTCGTGAGCAAGATTTCACGAGACACACGACACTCGAAACGCGTGAGCAGCGGGCCTGGTCGATTCACTCAAAGTTCAAAGCGACGAAAAACGCCCGAAAACATGAAAATAGCAAACAATATCCACACAGGATAAACGAAGAACTCGAATCCTGGTCACGGCACCAATGTAGAGTTTCGGAGGAGCCTTTGTTTAAGCGAATTAGTGGATTTCTATTTGCTATTTACGAAAGTGAACAAACCGTTCTTGGCGGTTAAGTACAACGACTAGTAGTCCGTTTATTTCACATATCATACATTCGTAGCAGACGGCCGACAGCGGGAGCGGCATGTTTGAATCTCTGCCTCCCTCTCCTCACAGAGCATGACGTCAATGAGAGAAGCTTCTGAGAGAGTACGAGTTGTAGCTCCCGCTACCGCAGTGTAGGTCGAACAGGCTTATAATATTTGCACTATTCAAAGAATATCTGACACATTATGCTAACAATCAAGCGTGGAGGAGGGGGAATAGACGATGTTAGGAATTTTGTTCAGGGCGCGAATTTACCTTCCGTAGTGGATTGTGATAGCCGCGTTCCCACGTTAGACATCGAGGCTAGATCGATGCGCTCGGCCGAAGGTGTGACGTACCAAAGTGCGTAGCGTGCTGTCCGACACTAATGATGCACGATAGCCCGTGATAGGCTAAGTTGCCAACGGGCTGGCCACAATTTATTGGTGAGGGGGACAAGGTTGGAGCCAAGATGAAGAGTTGTACCGATTCGAGTCGCTTCGTCGTGCCCTGTGGTGGACTTGAAGGCGCATGCAACGAGACCCCGATCCAGCAAAAACGTGCAAGAATGCACTCCACCAATCGTATCGGGTTAATAGGTTTTTCGGAGTGCTATTGTCTTTAGCTCCTCCTCCAGGCGTTTTATGGGTTCCTTGTAATGAGCAGTGTCGGCCCTGTGTAGGAGTGCGATGGCGTTGTCCTCGAATCGTCTAAGGATAGGAACTACCGTTGGCCTAGCGGAAACGAGCGAATACGTCCGTGATTCCCAAGCACCTGGGGCCTCGGTAGATCGGTAGTTACGCTTGTTTTGTTTGTTGAGGGTTGAGGAAAATGGACTGAAGAGAGACCCTAGGGTGTTAAGATAAACGTATTTAAAAGACGGGAATCGTCCAACAACTGCTCTGTTAGATCGACTTTGCGGAGAAGGTGGGTAACTCTGGTAATGAAAACGACGCTCGAATAAAGAAGAGGGCGCTGTGAGCACCCAGCGGGGTGAGGTCAACGCTGTCTTTTAGCTCGGTTTGCCATTTTTTGAGTGCTTATGCGAGCCTATGCGGCCGGGGGATGAAGCTACAGGTTACAGTCGAAGGTAACCTTACATTCCGGCAAGAACGCCTGGAGTGAACGGAGGTCGAGGGTCTGTGCACTACTCACTCGTAACGTAGATCTAACACTTCTCGGAATTCAGCTCTAAACCGGAAGCCTCACGAAAATCGAGCACGCGCCGGGCATCCTCGACAGCCATATCTGCATCGCGCCCTAGCACGGTATCGTCAAGGCATCAAATGATTTGTGAGTTATTGAGGGAAAAAACTAGCTTTCTGATGCTCAGGCAAATAAATGTTTTTTTTACGAAATGTGTATATAATGTATAACACACGTAGACAGTTAGTTATGAGTATACTCAGTGGAGCGAAGAGAGCGACACGGGGGCGTTACTGTCGTTGAGGTGATACAGAGGAAGTGGACCGCATCTCCATGGACGCCGCTCCACCGCTGCACGACGATGCACGATAACCTAAACGCTGACATTTGAGGCACCTAGCACGACGTGCTGGTTTGAGTGTACCAACGCGGCACTGGAAGCCAAGACACGGTGGCCGGCGGGGCTCCCTTAAATTTGACCTATTGTGGTCCGGAATCTGCTCGTCATCGAATGCGGTTGGCTTCGATAACGCCGGCGGGGCACTGAGGGCACTCACAGATGTTGTCGATGCCGATGTTTCCGAACATTGTTCCGCGCTGTCGGCCACAGAAGTGATATTTTCAGCCGAACGAGCGCTCAATAGTCGTATAGGTTTTTTGTTTTTGTTTAACGTTTCTTCGTAAGGCTTTTGCCCGTGTACGACTTTTCCATGTCATGGCTGATGTTTAATCCACTCCGGCATTTACCTTGTCTAAATTGGAAACCATGCAAACCAATTTAAGAGTGGCTGGTCTGGGTTTCGAACCCAGGCCTCCCGAATGCAAGGCAAAGGCTTTGCCACTAAGCAATCTTGCTCGGTTTGGCACATAACGTACTGAACTTGTGCTGTAGAACTTAGAAAATGGCCCGAGGCATAGACCAAAACACCGGCAGACGCACCAGGAGCCTGGACCCGTCAGGCTATCACACGTGTAGAGAAATGATTCAACAGAGTGTTTGGAGACGTCACCTGACACAAGTATTGACGGCGCACGGGTGCTTTTAATAATACCTGCATAGCACAGGCAAGGCGCTGTACGCCAAGTGCCTCATGTGTAAGGCAGGCGAGAAGGATAACGGAATATACACGATTTTCCGCTGCCCAGCACTTAAGGGCATAGATGAAGAAAAGACTCACCGGCACTGCGTCTCCGGACATGGCGGTGACAGACCTAGTCACCGCTATGCCCGAAGATAAGTGTAAATGGAACGCAGTTTCGATAGAAGTGGTTGTAGCAGATATTCAATTTAACGAAGTAAAACGAAAGTAGTTCCGCTGAAAATGGTTGTAACATATATTCAATTAAAAAAATTATTTAATAAATTAGAATAGGACTGCACTCAAATAGGCTGGCCCAAAAGGCTGTATGCGCACAAGGCCGGATGCGGTTTGAAAATCAAGTAGAACGAATGCTACCCGTTTAGCTTTAGCAATACATTATTGAGACCGTAATGCGTTTCTGTATTGTATGAATCAATGAAGTGCATCAATTGGACCCTATTTGGCTTATGGACGCGCTGGATGGTTCGAATGATGCGAGAATCATACATAGTTCATGTATTTAGGACCGGGTTTTGTATATAGTATAACGTGTCATATTTGATATTAGATCATATACTACCTGGTAGTCCGGAATTCAAACCATAAGTTCTAAGCCGTACGTAGTTGAGGTCCAAGTTCTAAGCCGTACGTAGTTAAGGTCCGGATGTTACCATTGTTATAATTACGTCGCCAAATACATAGCGCACAGGGTGAAACTGTGCACACATTTGCACTATTTATTGTGTCGTTATGATAGTTGTTCTTGATATCTCCAGTCAGCAACAGCAAAATAAAAAGTGCCGTGGAACAAATGATTTGTGACTTACTGAACTATCGTCGAGGTAGGTGCTTTGAAACGCTCATCGTTTCTTCTGCTCTAGTATACAAGACATTTCAGTGAGATGATTGTTTGAACCACATTGCACATTTGACTACGTAGCACTTCAAAATTAAGGTCTGTTTATTTGTTAAACAATGCACTAATGCTAGAGCGCAGAAAAACTATGTCGGCCTAGAGCCCGCCATCTTGCAGACGTAATGCAGTCCCCGAACAATGTTCATTCTACAAGACCATTGTTTGTGAAACTGGATTCTTTGGTATCTAACCGAATAAGAGCTTTAACTTGGCGGAAAAGACATTTTTGTGTTATAGCGGACTCCGACACTATACGAGAGCAGGGTAAACCCAGTCCAAGCTATTACGCTTCTAATGGATGGTTGCTTGGACAGGATCGTTACCACGACTGCTCAGCAGATCAGCAGTAAACCAGAACCGGAACTAACAGCAGACTAGTGGCAATCTATTGAGAATTTACGCTCTCGTCTAACGAGGAAAAAGCATGCAGTCTAAAGAGCATATTGCAGACGGAAGATTAAACGGAAGGTAAACGCACTTTGGAGATTGAAAATTTACTATTTACTTGGCTTAATGTTTCATTTAAAAAAGACTAACGTGTGATAAATTCTGCTCTTGTTCGGCGTGGTAGGATACCATTAGGGCTCTCTATGACGTGTACTAAATCTATCTTTCAGAATGCGAAATATGCCCGTTAAAAAACACAAACATTCCAAAATGTCACATCTTAGATATAAAGTTAGGTTTTACTTTTTCATGTGTGATTTACATTTATACGAAATTGCACAGCTCCTCAAAGCCACCAGAAGCTAATATGAAGTTCTGAATTCAGGAGATTATGGACTTCTAAAACTGCTTATTATTTCTTATCTAAAAGGGAAGCGGATACCATTAATAGGCCAAGATGCCCTAAGCCGTAAAGCATCACGTCTTATATAAAACTGCTCAAAGCTCGGTATGAAATGTTTGTCTCGTACATGACGGTATGTTGCATGTCCTAGAGAAATGCAACTTGGGAGAACGTCGTAGCTGCTGATCATATTGGTGCGAGCAAACCTTCCATTCGAATGAAAGCCAACTATCGAGAGAAACTCCTACAATTTTTATAAACGCTCAACTAATCATCTAACGGAGTGATCTAGAGATATCCTAAGCAGGGTACACCGGCAGTCAAATCGGGGTTTTTGAAATAAAGCCTACGGCGATTATATCACAATGTGTGTAAGATTGTCATACTAATGCTACCCGTCATATCGTGCACGCCTTGCCGATTCAGTACGGTGCCGGACCGAGGACCATCGATCGAGATAGAGAATACTAGAAAAGCGCAACGATCTTCGTATACTCATAGCGTCGGCGTCCCCTCTGACTCAGCGACGCGACGTCGCGGCACTAGCATTTAAATTTGATCTTAAGCCCAGCATGTTAAAATGCTTTGTATCCTGACATCTAACCTAAAACTTTGACAACTTACTTTTACTGATTTCAAGGCCGGGCCCGACTAGTAAAGAGACTCTCAGGGTATATTTCACTTGCACAAAGTCATTATACAGACGAACAGTTTAACAAGAGACTCCTTTAAATACATAGAATTTAAGACTCAATATAAAGGGCAAGAATCCTAGTCATGCGCCCAGTCATGATGAAAAATTAAATGTTATTATATAAAAAGTGATGCAATATGTTTCTCATCTGCTATGTTTGAATGGGCAAAGTGCTTGCTTCCGTTTGATAAAATGGGTGAAAACGGATCCCGTTATTTGTAACCAGAGGTGTTTAGCTGTGCCTTTTACAGGCATGTGCCAATGTAAAATGTCACCATCCATCGGCGCATCTGTTTCGATGGTGATGAAGCGGCTCCCCTGCCGCTACTACTACCTGCACTCCGTAGCCTGTATTACCAAAGTCGACCCGTGGCAGCGCCGCCAGAGGCAACGTGGCACCATGGAGAGCCCATTCGGCGGAGCGCTACACCAGCTGGGCTTAACAGCAGTGGTAACGCGGCGGCTACAATACCACCGCTGCTAGCATCGAAGCAGATGAGTCGACAGATGGATGGTAACATTTTGACAACTGCAAAGAAAGTAGCACCACCGGCTAAAGCATCGCCAACGGAGACTATCGCAGAGGTGAGAAAAGACGAGAAGGACAACGCTGACTTGGTCAGCGTTAACGGAGGATGAGGAGGGGGAGCTTGCCCACGGAGGAGAAGAAGGAGCGGCAAATCAGAGCGTCGAATGCAAAAACGCAGCGCAGCTGATGGAGTGGGCGACCTCGAAGTGAATAAAGCTGGGCTAGACCGGTTCAGTGCATGCACTGAAAGTACTGCATGGCTGGCAGCCAAAACGTCACCTTTCAACCCACACAATCTGGTTCGTCGACAGAAACTGGCAATTTCCTATGCAAAACGCATGTGGAAGGCGATATTCATAATTGCGGATGCAGGGTAATGACGCAGTGTTCGGCGAATAATGACGGCGACTACGCAACGTGCAGCAAGACTGTGCTCTGGCCTGAGGCTATCCTACTATTTCGTTGTTCCCTATGAGAGTGCGTACCCTACGAGGTGTTTCCTACGAGAAAATGTCTATGGAAAGCTTTGGCGGCCTGGCTCCTCGAAAGTGACCACAAACGATACCTGTCTAAGCATCTGTACTTTGAGGGTGAACATAGTCGTCTTGTACCCCCCCCCCCCCCTCCAAAACCTTAATACATTTTGGTCTGTCTATGCTACCTATCATCGTCGGTGGCGTCTTAGGCGACCTTTAGTGCCCGTGTTAATAGTAGAGCTACGAACGATAAAGTAAATGTGTTGCTTGTTTGGTCTGAGATGTGCAAATGCACATTGACTACCCATATGTATGTAATAACCGAAGCAACACCATTGACCTACTGTGTCATAACGATGAAAACACCCACCGGTGTCAGCACTTACAAACGTTCCTGATATTTGGGAGAAAACAGGGTGGCGATTTGCTCGCATTTTTTACCGGAGGTTGCCACGAGGCATGTACATTTTTCACTTTTTGCTGTTATTGATGACTGGATGTGGACACTTGCTGTTAGCTAATAGCTAGAGAGAACTATGAGAAGTGCAGTCAGATAAAAGAGACCGGTGCAGAGGTTATCTTGGCAGTGGTTTCCTCACGCTTGCTACCTCGTTCACCGTGGAGCGCTCGAGCTTTGGCGCAAGAGTAAAGACATTACCTCAGCTGCTGGCCGGACGCGTGCTTGACTACTTAAATCGATGAGGTACGCCTGGTTTCAATATTTGAGTGCCAGCTCACTGTGGAGCAGTAATACTACGATTTCTCCAAAAAATCATGAAGGATGGACAAATGCCAGATTGTATAGTAGTATGGGACACTTTGCTCAATCAAATTTTGGTTCATTTTTTACATCGCAACATACACAAGGCGAGTACGTTGCCTGTTCATAGGAAGGAGGTGTAAATGACTGCTTTCTGTATCTTACATGAAGATATGCACCGGTTGTTAAGATAATTCAATTGAAGTTGAAGACGCCACGTATAGCACCATTCGAAAGCTGTGGAATGACAAAATAAGGTTGAACAAGTCCAACGAGAGGCTGGAGACATGGATTTTAGTACCAGCAAGCGAAACCATTAGAGGCTAGCTTAACAATTAAACACTACTACTACTACTACTTACTACGATTACGTATTGAAAAGTAAGTCATAACCCATATCAACCAAAATGTATTCAAATTTTTCGGCACGTTAGTTAACGCCCTTGGTATGCAGTAACGTGGTGAAGGGTACGCGGCCCATTATTGCAGGCTCCAGTACGGCGGATGTCCACATTTCTCCAGGCGGATGTCCATACGAGTAAATACATCGTTTTCTCAAAATTCGTATCTCTGTCGAGCCATTTGATCGCAAAACACGCCACAAAGCAACACATTTGTTTGATTAGCGTTTACATCCCAAACACAAACATATCCTTATTAGTTATCTCGCCTATTTTTACCCCTTGGCCAACAGACCTTCGACTAATTGTTGACCGTTTTTGTATTCGCGTACGTAACGTATAACCACAGTACTGCAATAGATGCCTTCTGACAATTCTTATCATTGCTAATAATACAGTGCTTTACATTACCTAAAGCTAAAAAAGGAAGGCGCTGGCTGTACTCTCGTCGTCGTACAGCTAGCGTACGCATCTTTAGCACCACAGTACTTGCAGCATAATAACACTTTAAATGATTCCACTGACACATGATTTTGTACTTACTCCTCCAAAAAGAATTTCCACGTCGAAGAAACGCTTACTCTGCTGGTACGAAACCGTGCTCTGCGTCGCACATCGGAACTAGTTTCAAAGAAATTCAAAAACAGTTTGTTATTGCGGGAGGGCGTAGTCATCATGTGCCACTTAGATATGGAATCATCTGGTGATTTCTTTTTGAAGGCTGTTAATAACCATAGCCGCCGTATGGAAAATATGATACTTAGATGAGAAATCAATTCTTCTAGGGCTGACCGCAGTAACGTGTCCAATTTACGTAACTACATCTCAAATGGTGTTGCTCGGTAAACATAATTGTATTATATATATATTTATATATATATATATATATATATATACGGTACCCCAGGACAGTTTGAAAATCAATAATAAGACCTGTAGAGCTTGTTAAAGCAACTATGCTACGTTCCAATGGAACGATGTGACACGGTCGTGTAAAACAAATTCGCCAAAAAAAAAGCTATTTCTTAGCCTTCACGCCAAAATGCCTCAAAATCATAAACATGCGATAATTTATAGTGCTCAAAACGAACATCATCAGCCAAAAATGCGCATCTCATGGCGGTAAATTTGGCAACAAATATATGGTAATACGACAATCGTGGTTGCGGAATACTTAAGATTTTTTGGCAGACATGTCGAAATTGGGTGCATGCATAAATGGCTGTGTGGCGACGCTGCGGCGGTGCCGCAATAGACCGCCCGCCATGAAGAATGGCTGGTTGTTTCGCAGCGGCACATTTTATGCTTCTTTATGTTGAGCAACTTCACCAGTGTCAAAAATTGTAGTAATTTCACTCTCACTCGAGAACAAGATTTCTCAGAGGCTTTGTTCTATTGGAAGACATTGCTTTAACGAGGTCTACAACTCTTATCTTCAAATTGTCCTGGGACACCGTATACACATATATATATATATATACATATATATATATATATATATATATATATATATATATATATATATATATATATATATATATATATATATATATATATATATATATATATATATATATATATATATACATATATATATATATATATATATAGGCGAGCACTGCCGAGTGTGCAAACGTATTGTAAATGATTAATAAATCATCACAATATTTTCTATATATATACATATATACATATACATATATATATATATATGTATATATATATATATATATATATATATATATATATATATATATATATATATATATATATATATATATATATATATATATATATATATATATATATATATATATATACAGGGTGTATACAATTTTTTTTCATCGTAGTAAGGAATTGTAGAGCTCGTAAAAGCACATTTTTCCAATGGAACATGGTCTCTGAAAAGTTTTGTTTCTGAAGGAGAGTTAAATTACTACAATTTGTGACACTAGTGTTTTTGCCCGACATAGGAGCATAAAATGTGCTGTTACGAGACAACCAGTCCTCATAGACAGAAACTAAGCACACCGTGTTCCTGAAAAAAATCTGCTTCCGAACATACCAGGCCGGTCAGAGGATGCGACACGATCTATGTCAATGCGAGCTGTGGTTGCGGAGTAATTACGATTTTTCGTCGATGTCCAGATTAAGTGCATGTAAAATGACTGTGTGGCGACGCGCTGCGGCTGTCGCGCGACATATCGGCGGTAGCGAACGTCGCCACACAGTCATTTACATGTACTTAAACTGGACATCCCGCCGAAGGCATCAATCTTGATTACTTCACAACTACGGCTCACATTGCCATGAACTTGGCATTAACTGACTGTCATGAAATTTGCATATGCCTAAATGTGTTAGCTCTAAGCGCTGTAAAGGTCGTAAGGGTATACTTTGGATGTAGTGGACGTAAAAGCTAATCAAACAACTTAATGTTTGCATTTTTTTCTTCTAAACGATTATGTCGCATCCTCAGGTCTGCGTTATATGTTCTTTAAAGGAAGTAGAATTTTCTCACGAACACGCCGAGTTTCTGTATAGAAGGACTGGTTGTCTCAGCAGTTGCACGTTTTCTGCTTTTATGTAGGGCAATAACACCAGTGTCACGGATTTTAGTAATATCACTTCCACTTTAAAACAACACTTCTCAGAAAACATGTACCACTGGACAAAATATTTACTTTAACGAGCTGTTCATTTTCCTATATCGCTTCTCAAACATTTCTGGAAAAACGAAATTTATGTGTGCACTCAATCTTGACATGTCCCCCCCACCCGAAAAATCTTAATTATTTCTCAATCATGGCTCGCATTGCCATCTATTTAGTACCAAAATGGTCGTCATGAAATTCGTATTTGCCCGAATGTGTTAGCTCTAAGCGCTGTGAATGGTCGTAGGGTTATGACTGAGATATTTTGCGCGAAGACCAATAAAAAAACTTTCCAAGCCCGTAGGGGACGGAGGATAGTCTAGAATTAAAAACAACCTCCTTAAAAAATGTTTTTAATTTTAGAATTACATTTTTGCAAATTCTCTTCTCTAAGCGACTTTGTCGCATTTTTTGGCCGACGTTATATTTTCTTACAAAGAAGTAGAATTTTCTCACAAACACGACGGTTGGCATAGTTTCTGTATAGGAAGACCGGTTGTCTCGTATTGTCTCGAGATGATACATTTTATGCTCCTATGTTGAGCAACAACACCAGCGCCACAAATTGCAATAATTTAACTTTCACTCCGAAACAAAACTTCTCATAGTGTTCTCACCATGTTCCATCGGAAGAAAAATATTTGCTTTATATAATAATAATATATATATTAGTGTCACAGATTGCAATCATTTGGCTTTTACTTCGAAACAATTTACTTCTCACAGACATGTGTTTCATTAGAAAAATAGTTGGTAAATATATATATATATATATATATATATAATATAATATATAATAATATAATTCAATATATATATATATATATATATATATATATATATATATATATATATATATATATGTATTGAATCCTGCGGGGAAATCCTGCCGGTAACATTGAGATCGTCGACAATGCAATGCCTAATATGTCTCAAATATGATCATAAGGCGGCCGCATGCACTAGTAAAACTGGAAAGCTATGCAAGCGCTGTGGGAAAACAGGTCATTTAATAGCAGAGTGCACAATTAATAAACCTCGCTGTGTGAACTGCCACATGGACCACCCATCAGGAAGTTCCCAGTGTTCGGTCTTTCAAGCGTGGAGCAAAGCCCAGCAAACACGACACGCTCAAGCTATTGAGCGGCAGATGGCAATGCCAATGAAAATGATCGAGGTACGTCCTCCGCCTAGCAATGACCAAACTTCCGGTACACCAACCTGGGCGAGTGTAGTAAAAAGACAGTTGGTACAAGTACTTCCAGAAGGGGAAGAGCGAGTAGTCTGCAATATGCCACCTGTTCCAGCGCCCAGGAAGAAGAACCAATCACGGACAAATACTTGTGTCACCCGCAACTTCAAAACAGACACCTCCCTCGTCTGAAGAAATTAGTCTTGGTGTGACAACACTACGGACCTTCTAGTCTGGCATAAAATTCTTCGTAAAACCCTGGCTAGATGAACATCCAGATATGGCTCGTCTAATAGAAGTACTGGAAGGGGGAGACAAAATTGAAAGTCTCCTTCAGTTCCTTGCCAAACAAAAACACAATGTCTAGACCATGTCTAATACACTGGAATTGTGGCTGGAGTCATAAGAAGAATGTCCCAGTTATAAAAAAAAATGTGCACGGGTGGCATCAAAGTAATATGTTTAAACGAAGGTAATTTTCCTAAAAATTTCGGAATCTATGGTTTTGTGACGTATGTTGACACAGATTGTCAATCAACCGGTACACCCTCACTGGCTACAATTCTCGTTGACGCGAATGTAGAGCAGTGTGAACTGTCGCTCCAATCGGTAGACGGGGCTCGCATGTGCGGGGTATCTGTCAAACTGCACGACATCACCATGAGCATAGTTTCAGTTTACCTCTCACCGAACAAAGCCATCAATATGACTCAATGAATGTATGTGTTGTGCTAGCATGCGCCACTCATCTTGGCAGGCGACGTCAATGCAAAGCTCCCTGCATGGGGCAGTGCAAATGTAACCAAACGCGGGGAAATTCTGTTTAACAATCTTGAAACCAAAAACTACACTATTAGGAATGATGGCAGCCCAACGTTTATGCGACAGTACAGCTCTGGTTTTGTGGAGTCTCATCTTGATGTCGTCGCAGTGAGCAATGAGTTAACAAATTACTTCACTATGGAAATTGAAGACAGCGCCACCTTCTCAGATCATGCTCGTTGCTACCTGTACTTGAGAGCAGATAATGGCAAAAAGTGGAGATGGACTTGCATCACTGACTGGAGGAGATATAAAGAATATGTTAGAGAACGTCTTTCTGCCGGAAACGAAGTTAGTACTGCCATCAGAGAATCCCATAAGATGGCTACCAAGCGAGTTAGGGTTCCTCCATATCTACCCCCACCGAACATCAAACTTGCTAGCCTACTGCAGGAGGTATAGCGTCTAAAAAGGAGATTCAAGAAACATGGCTGGCTGTCCGATTACTCGATGTTGGCATCAGTAATGAGAGAGATAAATTCATACTCTGCTGACTTGCGAAAAAGACTTGAAGAGAAGTTCATCAAACAGCTAGGCGTCAACACAGGGTTGGGAGAGGCATATGGCTGGGTAAAGTCAACGGCCGAAACCCAACCAAAATGTCCGCTGTTTGCAGTCTGTCGATCAACGGGAAAGTCATTGCAAACTATACTCAATGATATGCTTGACGAGGCAATAAAAAGAGGAGGAACTCCAGGTACTGTCACTGAACCGCTTTCACAGCGCGCATGCGATGAAAACGCTTCTGATACTGATTGCGATTTCACAAGGTGGGAGCTAGATCTGGCATTGGCCACTGCCAACGCAAAAAGTGCCCTGGGCCCCGATGGCATCAGCAACAAGCAACTGAGGTCACTAGACAATACCGGGAGAGACCTTCTTCTTCGTGATCTGAATGCTATCCTCAAAAGAGGAGAATTTCCAACTGAGTGGAAAACTGGGGAAGGGGTACCAATTCTGAAACAAGGTAAACCGCGATTACAATTAGGCTCATATAGGGTGATAGTCAAAACGTCCCATGTCGGAAAGCTTTTGGAACGCATGATTCTCCGCCGCTTGCTTACATTATTACAGAATAAAGGAACATTAACGGATAATATGTCTGCCTATAGGCCACTACGATCGGCCCAAGACAATATTCTGGATCTAGCTACTGATATCGAAGAAGCAGTCGCCAGAGGGGATCATGTCATGACCGTCTTCTTCGACGTCGAAGGAGCCTATAACAACGTTGATCACACTGCCGTTGTCACTAATTTAATAAAAGCAGGATTAAAACCTAGTAGCGCTATCTTCAAATTAATTGCGACATTCCTGAAAGATTGTAACATGTCAATCCGGTGCAAGGGAACACACACGGAGGTAAAGACTCTGGGTAATGTCGGCCTCCCTCAGGGAGGAGCAGTTTCTCCAGTACTGTTTGTCATGACACTAGCTGGGCTGGCTGATGTCATACTGGAGTATTTTAAGTTGTCTCAGTACTCTGACGACGGTGCACTTTGGATTCGCCTCAAGGGTCGCACGATTAATCCAATCGCAGTGATGGAACTGCAACTGACCTTAAGAAAAATTGTATGGTCCTTAGGAGCTCTGGGACTCTCCATTGAGCCTTGTAAAACCAAGAGCATAGTATTGGATGTGAAAAGAGGACAGAAGCTTTTGCTGAGATTGGACAATCGACAGATTGAGCAAGTGAGCCAGGTGAGATTTCTGGGAGTGACATTTCAAGATAACTGCAAATGGAACAGAGAACTCGACATCATCAAGGAAAAGGGGCGAGCGAGTGGGGAATATGCTGAAAAACGCTTGTGGAACTTCTTGGGGAATCAAACCAGATACGGCGATGAAACTAGCAGTCGCACTGTTAGGATCAAAGATTAACTATTCCCTTGGCGCAATGTCTCGATTAACAAAAAAGGACTATGGAGTGATAGACTCTGCTGTTGCTCAGTGTGGTGCTCAGGAGCTGGGCTGTCAGAATGCGGTATTATGCCCGCAAATTAAATAGACAATTCATCCTAGAATGTCACCTTCTGAGACTGTGCCGCAGCAGGCACAGTCTCATCCTAAGTATATTTGAGAAAAGGGTGAATACCATGGCCTCCAGGCTACTACGGGACTCAGACTCGTTTCGAGAACCTCTGCTGGTACCGGGGCCTCATGTATTTGACGTATCGACAGTAAAAAACTTGTCGACTCGGCTATCAATAGAAGGTATATCATCAAAAAAGAGCCACCACAAGAGTGAACTACGAGCTGCGGGTGAGGTCCAATTGGGCAACATATCAGTGGATAGCGCACAGATATACTTCACGGACGGATCGGTGGATGGATCTGCGGGAGGAGCAGGTGTTTTCCGAATCAACGACAACATGGAGATCAGCAAGCATATCGTCAACTGCAGCAGTTCAACTTTGGCCGAGCTGGTAGCAATATCTGAAGCATTGCTGCAGGAACTGAAGGAGCCATCAAATAAAAGGGTCGTGATCGTCAGTGACTCGCGTGCTGCCATCTCGAGCATCCGGGCTGCAGATCCGTCAGGACCCGCCTCATCTCTAGTGGAATCTATCATTGAGGTTATAAGTTATCTATCTAGGGCTGACATGCAGTCAAATGTGACGTGCTCTGGGTTTCTGAGATGAAACCTTCAATTGTAATTACTGTTACAATCAACTTTATTAAATATATATGTATATATGCCGACTGTGACTACTGGTCGTACTAGATACCATCTGGATCACCTCTTGCCAAGGGACAGGCTCAATTTCAAGATAGTACATAATTACAATACAATACTCATTATATACAATTTTAACACTTCAGCGACCGTCACACCGGGCAAGAGTGTGCAAAGACCGCCGATGCGACTGGCAGCTTGCTTTCGTGGTATTTAGTGCATATCTGCGAGCAGAACCGACATCGTCATTGATCGCCAACTTGCTGAAATCGTTGAACCAAACACACCAAGTGATGACAGCCATGTACAATTTACCTTTTGTACACGTGCCGGCTAGTGCATGCCATTCCATCCCAAAGCTCCCTGGTGAGGTACACATCTAACTGCGCTACCTCAGCCGAGGCCTCGGTCACTTTTCCCTGCCACTAACAAAAATTGCTGATGTGGCGTTGTAATAGGTGACTTAAGCCTGACTCTGATTGTTTCCACTGCCGGTCCGCAACCCGCTAGCAGGTACACAAAGCGGTTGCCTGACCGTCCGCGGCAAGCAAAGAACGCGCTTCATATATATTGTAAAGCATCTTTCTAGCTGCGCAAAATTTGCCGCGAAAAGATGGCCCCACACCCTGCCAAGGCTGTAGCTCAACATTGGCACAATGTTAAGCTCAAAAAGACGCAATGCGGCATTCAGAGACAGTCGTCGAAGGTCTCTTACCTCTGTGTGAATAGAGGCAATAGCCGCCCGAAACCTGTCGCCGATGTGCTTGGTAAAGGTCGTTCCCGTATAGTGTAGTCTCAGACCCAAATTCGGGAAGGAGTTGACAAACTCCAGCGGTTGGCCACAACAGGGTATTATGTCTGCTGCAGCCAATCGACTCCCCCCACGGCGAAACTTAATGGCTTTCGTCTTCCGCGAATTTATTTGTAGGCCCTTACGGTGAAGTTAACCTTCTACGTCGCCGACAATACGAGGAATGGCACCGCGGTCATGGTGGGCCACTACTATGTCATCCGCGTACATAACGACGACGGCGTTTCTAAGCTCCTTCCGCACATGGCGGGCTAGGTCTGCGATGAGCAAAGAGAAGGCTAAGCAACTGAGAGGGTCCCCTTGAGGGGTCCCTACGTTGCAGCCTCAGCTGCAAGGTGTCTTCGCCCCTTATGTTTACTTCTAGGCGGTCTTCAGCAAAAAAAACTGGAGAGCACTCGCAGAAAAGAACCACCCACCCCAGCATGTCGAAATGAATCGACTAGTAAGTGACGGGGAGCTTTGTCGAAGGCCTTGACACAGTCGATAAAGATGGCGTACAAGTGGCCCCCGGGCTGCTTGTAATATTACGAACACTAGGCTGAGTCGTCCAATGTTTTAACAGCTAAAACATTGGACGGCTCAGCCCAGTTTTCGTAATAGATCCCATCAGGACCACTACTCTTCCTCTTGGGCAACCCGCGCAAGATCTGCACCACTTCTTCCACCGTAAACGGCGAATTCATGTAGCGCTGCTCCAGAGCGAGCGGTTGCTTAATAACTGGGTTAGGGGCGGGGGCGTTTGCATCGAGCAGAAGAGCACTAAATTGCTGCCGCAACTGCTCCTTTGTCATGCTGTGCATGCCTTTGCTCAGCCGGCGAACAATGTAGACATGGGGTTCGCGCTCTGCTCTCTCAAGCATGCGAAACTCCTCCTCCTCATCATACCGGCGCTTATTCTCCACGATCAGTTTCTTGTAGGTCGCTCTATGTCGGCCATAAAGCGCCCTACGATCAGCAACTATCTGGGAGTCGGGGTGCAGAGCCCGTGCTCGGCGCAGGAGCCCCAACACTTCCCGACGTTTTAGGTAGCAGGCCTGTGTAAACCAGGGCCGCGCCCGTCTTTTTCTGTATTTCTTCTTGAATACAGCCGCTTTGACATTGGCCTCCAAAGCGTGGTTGCTTTGTTCAATGTCAGAAGTTGATCCCAACAGCCGTAAATTGCGCGTCAATACACGCAAATCTAGCTGCCTAGACCAGTACGTTGTCGGCTACCGCGTCGGGGCGCGCCCCTGGCCAGGCAGACACAGAGACGCTAGCACCGGCAAGTGCTTCTGTGCTGGAATATTAAGGACCTCGCATCCCTGAAATTCCCTTGGATGTTGAAGGTTATGAAACAGAAGGTCGATTGTACTTCTTCCACCTTGGCAAACGTAGGTGAATTTATCACGCTCATTTGCGCAATGCAGGCCTCTATTCTCTAGAAGCTTACGAAGCACATCGCCCTTCCTGTCGGTGGCGCCACTATATATACGACAGTTGAAGTCGCCGCCGACCAGAGTGGGTAGCTGGAGGTTTAGTCCCGCTAGACCAGCACTGATCGCATCGGCAACTTCAACGTCATCGTAGTGAGGTGGCAAGTAGAACAATGCGAGGTTGAAACTACCTGAGGTGAGTGTCATGCAACACTCACCTCGACACACACATTGCATTCGGGGTGACCCTGTTCGTAAATATATTGAAAGTCCACCTACTGGTGTTCCCCGCCTTCCGTCTGGAAGACTCGCTAGCAGATGAAAACCTCGCATCTTATCGAGATGCAGTTCCACTCGCATAGAAGTTTCCGTCAAGAGTACAATGTCCACACCTTCGAGCAAACGTTCTGGTGCTAGCTGTAAGGCCCCAGATAAACCTTCACAATTCTAAAGCAATCATTTGCAGCTGTGAGCAGCATGCAGCTGCCTTGGCTACTATCACTATCACCAAAGGGCACGCAGAAGATGCACTTTCTTTTCTTAAAAAGTCCGGCCGGGAAACTTGTGAGTTTCCAAATAGCACGCACTACAGTATGTCTCCCGGTTAGCCAACCGCGCAGCTGTTCTGCCGACGTTGTCCGGCTGAAGCCCTCCAAACGGAGAGCTCTTATGGGCAACACACGGTTTTTGCACAGTGTTAGCTCACCCAGGTCTACTTCAGCACTTCCTGCTCAGAACGGTGCATCTTATTTGCGTTAGTTTCGCGTTTTTCTGCTGCCGTTTGCTTGTGAATTTGAGAGGCATCGCTCGGCCTCGGCCCCAGGCGTCCATCCTGCTTCTCTGGGCTGTTGCTGGTCGATCCACCACTTTCACCTGCAAGCTCGCAGGTCACCGAGCGGGCTGGTTTGCCCCTACATCGGTGCGCGGTGAGGAGTACATGGGCAACACCCACAAAACAGATAGGACACTGGGTTCACTCACACGAGCTCTTTATCACGGAGCTACATACGAAACACAGCGCACTGTTGGGCCCGCCAACTTTTATGTTTAAAGAAAAGCGTTCATTAAGGGGACACGAATCAGAGCGTGGTTATCCAGCAGCAAAGCAGTCAGGTGATGCCTGCTCTGCCGCACGAACCACGTTAGCGATGGCGAGCCGACCAACGCGCAGCAAAATAGTTTAAACCTCTACAGCACTGGGGACCTCGATCAGTGGACATCCGGGTTATTGGTCGGGTGTCAACGGATCAAAAAATGGGCAGTGCCTATTACAGAAGACGAGCACTGGATGCATTAACATGAGCTCTTTACTGTGCTGTTGCATACGAAGAAGTGTGCGCTGTTGTGTTCTGCCATCTTGGATGATCTGATATATATATATATATATATATATATATATATATATATGCACAGTTGCTCACTACAGCGACCAGAAGGGGAACAATACCTGCAAACTGGAAACAAGCTGAGGTTGTCCTCATCCCCAAAGAACACTGAGGGTTTAGGCCCATCTGTTTACTGAATAACCTATCGAAAAAATACGAGGCTATCATTGAAGAAAGGCTCAGGGCCTTTGTGGAGGAAAACGGACTCCTTCCGGACTCCTAATATGGATTCAGGAGAAGCCGGTCAGTGCTTACTGCGGCTCATCGAGTTACGGCCAAAGCTGACCTTTTACATAGTTCAACCATATGCCCCAGAAAACTGTTCCTCCTGGCAATCCTTCTAGACGTCAGGAACGCCTTTAACAGCCTCCCGTGGAGGACAATACTGGACACGCTTGTGAGGAAAAAAGTGACCCACATGACTTCGTCCAGCTCATCTCAAGATACCTGCAGGACTGAAGTGTTTTTAACGGTGAAGTGGAAATATTAGTGACAGCAGGAGTTCCGCAGAGCTCGATCCTGGGTCCTTAACTCCGCTTTAAGCCTAGTGTACGATGACGTACTCCGCCAGGATAACTTTCTTCAAGGGGTAGACATGATCGCATACGCGGATGATCTGGCTATTACAGTTCAGGCAAACACTGCGGAAGAATTGGAACTTAACGCTAATAAAACACTCGAGTCTTTTTTTTTATTGTGAGTTTGGGGGAAAATGCTTCATGCACACCCAGCGCAGTTATCACTGTCCGGGCGTGTAGAAGCGCGTAGGTAGTGTGGGACTCCCCGATGGCATGGGGTTACCCATTAAGAAACCCTAGTCCTCACATTTACACACTAGAATCTACGAGGAGATGGATGGACGAAGCCGGCTTAGCAAATGTTCCAGAGAAAAGCGAGGCCATACTGCTAACGGGACGAAAGAAAGTGGGTCCCATCAGACTATACCTGGCAGGGCAGCGAATAAATCAGGTTAAGGAGGCCCGGTACTTAAGGATGGATTGAGCGGCCGGTGGAGAACTAAAGCACTACCTCACGCAGATCCGCACGGGACATGGGGACTTTCAGACATACCTCTTTCGAATTGGAAAAGCTTCCTCAGCGAGCTGTGTTTACTGCCAGGAAGGAACGGAGGATGACTCAACCCACACTCTTCTAGAGTGCCAGGTACTAGAATAGACTAGAGCGACAGCAATTGGAAAACTCAGGAACAAATGGATCAATGAGGGTGACATAAAAGGAGCAAACATTCCAGATCCGTCCAGAGGAACCCTCAAGGAGTTCGTAGACTACATATGTAGCACGACTTCTGGGTGGATGCTAGGAGTAGCTATGGCTACGGCGGTACAAAAGGATAAAGGAACCTTGGGAAGGCTGAGGAGAGCCAGATTTTTGCCTTTTGTTCTAAAAGATCACGCGAGTCTGAATGATGCGGATTCGCAGCTGTTAGTCCAGCACACGTCTAACGTTGGGGAAACCCTTGAGTGACTCCTATATATATATATATATATATATATATATGTACTACGTTGGTTATTATAACTATAATACGAAGCCCCATATATATCTGCAGCCGCGCACCTTGCGCACCTGAACTTTGATCGAGCGCCCTTCGCATATTCCTGCCGTTTTTTGAGAGCTTATGCTTACTACTGTGTGGGTTCACGTATTATATATGATACGCACACCACCCTTACACAATTGATTTACCTGGATATTTTCTTGAGCAATGCAAATTTACGAGTATTGTTCCTTTCTTTCCCTTGTAGGTGACATCATCGAGAGCTATCCATGGGACAACTTCCATCATGAAGTTTCCTCCTTGTAGGATAATATCGTGCAATTGCTTGCGTATAACCTGAAACGTAGAGAGAAAGCGGCCGGCTGAGTATAACACAATTTCTACTTAATGTAGTTTACAAACATGGGTTGCCATTAATCTGCACTCATCGGTATGTTATTCGTGAGTTTTCGCTAAGCACGCCAACATCTGTTGCTGGTTACGATGTCATCCTATACATCGTAGGTTATCGGCTAGCGGCAAAACGGCATTAGCACTTTCAAGCCACAACAACTCTACAGGCTTAGGTGATGCCCTGAGCATGGCTGATAGATCGGGATCAACACTGAACAAAATCTAAGACAATTTCGGAGCAGAAACCTTTGAGCCTTTGGGAAGGTTTGCAATTGGCAGAGGTTTTTGATATTTCTTCAAAGCCTTTTTTTGCAGTATGGAGTATCTTGGGAGTAATTAGATAGAGGAGTTAACTAAGGTCCCCACGATGATAAGGGACTCACAGTAAGTAGACACTACCAGGTCGTCATCAACCCGTGAAGCCACATTATGATGGTATTTTTTTGTTATCAATAAAGTCTCTTCAATCGGGGAAAGCACTGAATTAAATTAGCATTAAACTGTCGAAAAACTCAGGCGATATATATATATATATATATATATATATATATATATATCTTTATTATAAAAGCACCTTCTCCTTAAAGCCGTAATCGCCGTCATGTGTGCGCTTTAAGCGTCGCAAGCGTTCAGATACAACGTTCTCTTCTATTCGATTCCGCGAGCAGAAGAACTTTCAGTTTCTTCAGACTCTTCTGTTCGCGCGGGGGTCCGATTTTTCAGACACAATCGGAGTATCATTAAGCATACACTACCTAACAAGTTACTCTCACTGATATCACAACAACAGTTATAGCCAAACCTCACAAAATACTTGACTTTACCGGGCCGACCAAAACACGACTGCACTTCGCCTAATTAAATGGCGGGATAAAAAAATATTTCTAGCGCTATCCCCCCCCCGCCCTTGGGAACGTGATGGCATAGCTAATATTAGATATAAATATATATATATATATATATATAACCTTACCGTTCTTGGACCATCTCGTGGAACAATGGACGTTTTCACGTCTGGACCACCATAAGATGCCTTAACTGTATAGTTAGTAACTTCCGGGTTTCTTTTGTCGTGAATGGTGACATCCAGATAAAATTGTGTAGCTTCTGCAGTGATTTCATCAACTGCATGCAAAGCTAAATCCCGATTCATGTAAAACAACAAAATCAACAACAGCAATTAGTACACTTCTTACTTGCTTGGAAAGTTACCTTATGCGTATGATATGATCATGGTAACCATAATTATATATGCATTTATGTTCTGGAAAGTGTGCGGGTCCATTTAATCGTTTAAGGTAATATTTTTTATATTTTAACGACCTCTTGCCAGTTAGTTACGTATGCCTCTTTTATATCAGACTTCAGCACCTAATTGTGCACACTTCTAATTATATTTATATATTTCAACAATATTAATAAAATAATAAGAGATCTATGCATATGGCCGCTAATACGCGCAAAGCATTTTCCGATTCACTAAATAATGAGATCCATTTCATAATAAAGTCGCTATTTCTCACTAACAGTGGCAAAAGCTGGCACAGGAAATAAAACTTTTGGCGGAGTCAAAAAACCTCAGAGATGTCAACCGAACTAGCCACCAGCGCAACTTAGAATGTAAGAGCTCTACACTTAACAACAATAAAGCATATGGGAAAGAACAATAGCATTATTAGCAGTAGATCTGGTTGATGCCTGGACAAAGTGATGGAGAACTCAGAGATGGCGCCCGACAGACAAACCAAGACAAAGTTATGGCTAATCCGATGGAGGCGTCGACCCCTAATGAATGCTAAATATGGCTAAAGTGGACCTGGGTGAATTATGCGTGTAATAAACGCGTGCCCCACATGAAATTCTTGCAAAATGTTTAGGGCTCAGTCGAGGGACATCGGCATTTCAGTTGCGTGTTTGGCCTACTACTTGCGGGGAGATATGTTGACTGTGTAAACACTCCTAGTGTAGCGACCAACATCATAGGCACTTGGCCCGATTCTCCATCTCAGTCTATTCCGAGAGAAAAGTGTCTGTGTGTTTGTTGTGGCAGCTGAATAGGATCTTCGGCGCGTTGGCCTATTATCAAGATCTTACATGCTGCAATGTAAAACAAGCAGGCCACTAGGCAACCACCGAGCAGCCGCAAACGGATGGGCCTTTCCGAGATCTGGCACCGATACGCTTAGTAAATATAGTAAAGTAAAGTTTTCGGGCTGACCCTCAGCCAAACTTTAACGTCCACGGAACTGTTTTTCACAGTGCTTCATAGACTGACCCCCGTAAATACAAATGTGAGTGAATATAGTGGGCATTGCTCTTTTAACAGAGGCATTTTATGCGGCAAACAGCGTACTTAAATAAAACGCGTAGCTCCCGAGTGCTTATTATAACGCAACATGTGAGACAGGTGTAAACAAGGCCGAATAGTTAATAACCTGGTCGGGTTTATTTTAACACCCGGGTCGACCGATCAGGTTAGCTCAGACAAAATGTAGTCGGCTTGCCAAGCTTTGCAGCAGCAGCAGAGTCTTTCATACACGCAAGCCACTCATACATTTGTTCGGCGTGCATCTGTTTAATGGCGTGATGGTAATACATGAGAGGAGAAAGCATTAAAGTGATGCCGCAAGAAGTAACGGATCCACGGGTAAAATTGCACATATATATATATATATATATATATATATATATATATATATATATATATATATTTTTTTTTTTTTTCCGTAAGGCTAAATTTGAAACCATGAAAACCAATTTAAGAGTGGCCGGTCTGGGTCTCAAACCCAGGCCTTCTGAAATCTTGGCAGATGCTTTGCCACTAAGCCATCTTGCTCGGTGCGGATGTGTGCGGATCAAACGGCGAAATCCTGTGAATTCCTCCCGCACTTGGATGTGCGGCATTGCTGCACGGAAACGACATTTGCTTAGTGCATAAGCAAACCGAAAGCGTCTGGAGCTTGATGATTAGAGAGCCATGACAGTGTGTGAAATCATCTCTCGGTAGCAAACGTTGCTCAGTTTCATAAGTTCATTACCACATACTACATAAAGAGAGTTATATTTTTTGCTGGTATCTGTAGTAAAGCGCTTTGTGTATTGGATCGTTGGGTGTAACTTGCCGGTGGAAAAGAATTTATTAAGCTAAGCTAACCTATTGTGATCGGTTACGTAGGTTAGTCGCAACAGACAATATTAAACACGAAAAGATAGCTGATTTACTTACATGTAATATATATATATATATATATATATATATATATATATATATATATATATATATATATATATATATATATATATATATATATATATATATAGGCGCTAAGAAGGTGGTACACTTACGTCCAGGCCCTGTGTAGAATTCTTCATAGAGATATTTTCTATCCTTGCCACACCGGTAGTAAGCGCGAAAGGCGAACGTTGTCCACAGCTCTACCCCCTTAATCTCAATCACACGAGTACCGCTCGTGATTGGGCCTTCGCTAATCAACCCATAGTGAGTCAATGCTACATAGTAAACACTGTACTCATCGTCTTTGTGGCACACGTAAACGGGAAATAGTACAGTCACCGTCGCCGAATCGTTATAAGGTATAGACGTAAATCCCAGGTACGGCTCTGAAATTATGAATATATATATATATATATATATAGTCACGGTGTCATGCAGATGTGTTATACAAACAATATATATATTTCGCAATCACTCTGCACCACATTCGAATGGTACAAAACAACAGTTGTTATTATATTTATATAATTTCAACGCTTCAGCGACCGTTCCACCAGGCAGGAAAAAGTGCAAAGACCGCCGATGCGTCTGACAGCTCCATGACTAACTAACGCATTCAAATGCACACTTCATGGCGATAAAATGGATACTATAGTTTTGGTAATGCGAGTCGTGATTGCGGAGTAATCAAGATTTCTTTGACGCGTATGCCAAAATTGAGTGCAAGTACAAATGACCTACTCAGACAAATCACGCGTTACAGGTCTAGTCTCGACATGCCTGTTAAAGAAATTTTCATTATTCTGCGGTCACTTGCAATTCCGTAAATTCAGTACCAGACACGAAATGCGCATTTGCTTAAATATGTAAGTTTTTAGCATTGCGTGTGTGTGAATAGTTCGTTGGTACTGATTTTGAGGTATTTGGCGTAGACGCTAACAAAATAACATTATTATTTGCAAATTATATTTTAAACGACCATGTCGCATCTTTTGTCCGGCGTTATATGTTTTTCGGTGGAAGCAGAAATTTTTCACGAACACCACGATGTGCTTTCTGTATAGAAAGACTGGTTGTCTCGCAATTTCGTGTATGTCGAGCAACAACAGAGGCGTAATTTTAGTAATATCACTCTCACTCCGAAATAAGACTTCTCAGAGACCATGCTCCACTAAAAAAATGTTTATTTTATAGGGCTCTACAATTCCCTATTGCGCTGTAAATCTTTCTGGGAGACCCAGGCTAGTACATATGCATATATATGACCCAATATTTATTTTTATATTAGAATCGTTCTCCATTAATTCAAAGATCGTCTTTGACAAACGATACTTAGCTAGGTTCTGGCTTTGGCATAGTACGGTACATTAGAAGGAGCCTCTCAAAAACCGGTCCTAATACTTGACCAGTTCATCTCGATGAATTCGCAGGCGGCCATATTACTGAGCATATGACCACATTAATGAGTGTATGACCTTATTACTGAGCATATGACCACATTAATGAGTGTATGACCTTATTACTGAGCATATGACCACATTACTGAGTGTGTGATCTTACAACTGAGCATATGACCACATTACTAAGTCTGTACCAATATAATTTATTTATGAAAGCTCGATGCCGAGGTAAATGTATTAGGTTGTTCAACGGGTCCGTTAGGAAAATTGCGTGTGCTTTTTTGTTTACATGGTAAGAGCAGGCCTGCGCTGTATTATACCATGGAACTCCTTCGAATTTCTAACTCACGCGAACTGTAACGCTCGAGTGAAGATGGCCGTGTTAAATGAGCATTTTCGGCAATGTATGCTATTTTATTTGTGGAAAGGAGAGAATGCAACCCAAGTCGTAGCTAACATATGTAAAGTGTATGGCGGAGAGACAGTAACAGATCCAGGGATAACAGGGATCCAGTGGCGCTGCTGACCATCTTGTAAGTCACTTGTCGCACGCTGTGAACCCTACAACTATGACTAATGTGTCCTGAGTTCCCGCACTTTCAAGTCTGTAGGGAACCGTGTGCGATCGCTCCTGTAGCCAGTGGTATCGCTGCCACCGGCCCCGTCCCAGGAATATGGTTGGTCCACTGCAGCCGTATGCCGCGGCGAACTTCGCCCCTCGGCTTCTCTCATTTAGCCCAGCTTGACGGCCAATATTTTGGAACCTACTGCATCTGGGGTAATCTGGGACATTTTGAAACCTAAATCCATACTCCGCACGACACCTGGTAAGTACATGTCATTTGACTTCCTGCGTCGACAATGGTAGCTGCAGCTCTAACGCTTCTAGCCGCCAGGCGTATCCACCAACAGATTCACCCCTCTGCTGCCCACACGCACAAATTTCCTTTAGGGGGCAATGTTGTCCGCCTTAGGACTGAACGCGTCTATGAACCCGCCACTTATCGTAGTCACGACACCTGTATCCATGGGCCGCGTGCCACGTTCGGGCTTCTCCGCACATCTTAGCAGACATCACGCGGTTTGCGTGCGTCCAGGACTACTGTCCAATCTTCATCGCGAGCTAAACATTTGAATCCAATCCCTGGCGCTAGAAGACCTTTTGCCCTATAATACGATTCCACTTGGCTGCAATGCATCAACAACTACTTTAGATCTCGCGGCCATCACTTGTGTCGCCGCACTTATATATATATATATATATATATATAAATATATATGTATATATATATATATATATATATATATATATATATATATATATAAATATATAGTATATATATATATATATATATATATATATATATATATATATATGGATGCTAACCACCGAGCACTTTAAAAAAGATCTTGCGAAAACAAGACTTCATTGCGAGCGCTTGGGAACCTCCATTGAGACCGCTACACAAGAGACCGATTACTGGTCTCAACAACTACACAACACGTTCGATGGGGCACATTTTAAAAAAGCACACGAAACGCCCTTTGTACATTACTGGATTAAGGGTATGCCCTACCTATCTGGTAAGGAGTATTTAAACCTACTAAAGCTCAGGATCAACGCACTACCAACGCGTGCCAGATTGGCCAGGGGACGCCCGGGCTACAACAAACGTTGTAGGCACGGGTGTCATGCGCCTGAGACGTTATCTCATGTCGCTCAGATGTGCGATATAACACACAAACAGACCATAAAGAGACATGACGACGTCTGTGATCGCGTGGCGCGTCTTCTCCGCGAAAGGGGTCATGAGGTGGTTCGTGAGCGAGTATTCCGTCGACCGGGCGCACCGGGTCTAAAGCCCGACCTCGTAATAACAACACCTACCGAGGTCTGGGTTTTAGATGCCGAGGTTTGCGGCCCGAACCGGGACCTGGCAAAAGCACGGCAAGACAAGATCGCCAAATATGACGTCGAGTTCCTAAGAGCGGCGCTCCCCTACCCGCAAAAACCTCGCAGATTCGGATCCATCACTATCTCTATGAGTGGTGTATGGGACTCCGAATCTGCGAGGACGCTCTTGGGGCTCGGCGTCATGAAGAGGAATCTTATGGATCTCACCGTTTTAACTTTGCAGGGAACCTTGAGGATATATCGCTCGCACCGGATCCATAAGAGCGGGGGCTACCATCAAGCAAGGACACGGACAACTGATTCTTAACTTCACGTGACACCTTTTTACCACCATTTTTATTGGCGAGCACTGCCGAGTGTGCAAACGTATTGTAAATGATTAATAAATCATCACAATATATATATATATATATATATATACATATATATATATATATATATATATATATATATATATATATATATATATATATCATAATACGCGCTTTATTTACAATAAAGGGAAAATGTACATTGCAAGAAAATCACAACATTCATGCATAGGTTCGGGTTGCTCTCCAAGGAAACAGGGACATTACAATTTCCTTTTTTGCTATGCATTTCGGTTCGTAGCGAACCTTAGATCGCGTATGCGAATGTCTACAGTTGAACATTTGACAACATAATTCTTCATTTTGTATGATCTTTTGTAAGCATTTTTGGTCCAGTTCTTTAAAAACATTAACTATGTCGTCTACATGTCTGTCCTTTCGTGGCACACCGCAACGAAATGCAACTTTATGAACAAATTTCTTTAAAACATTCTGCAATAATTGTCGATCCTTCTCGTTGCTTGGAAACCATGCAGGGGATGCATACGTCAGTACTGGTTTGACATAGATATTAAATAGTTGCATATACAATTCAGCATCTCTTAGAACAAAGGATCTGAGAATCCAATTACACCTTCTCGTCGCTTTTAGTGCCACCTCTCTACTTTGTTCTGAGAATTTTAAATCCGGGGTCATAACAATTCCCAGATCTTTCATAGCGTTCACACTTTCGAGGGGGCAATTATTAATTTTATAAACAAATCTTTGATTTTTCCGGCCAAAATGCATTGTTTTGCATTTCGGAATTGACAGTTTCAGGTCTAAACGTTGTGTCCAGTCATAGAAATCGTTTATACATCTTTGTACCAATTCGCAGTCTCTTACTGAGTTCGAACGACCATAGATTTTGACGTCATCAGCATAGATCTTAAGTGAGACCTCATTTGGAATTACAGACGATAACGAGTTTGTGTACAAGATGTAACATAGACAGCCTAGTATTGTGCCTTGCGGACAACCAGACGTGACTTTAGCAGGTAATGAAAAGCTTTTGTGCACTTTTACTGTGAAACTTCTGTTAGTGAGGAAACACTCAATCCACCTTAGGATTCTTGGTCCAACACCGTGCATTGAGATGCATTTGATAAGCTTAGAGTGAGTTGTTGACTCAAACGCTGATTTAAAATCAAAGTACAACACATCAAAACAATCTCCAGAATTCAACATTTCTCCAAAATCCTTCTCGCACATCAGTAGTTGTAAGACAGTTGACCTTCCCGGGCGGTAGGCAAACTGTTCCTTGCAAATTAAACTCTGACTATTAGCATTTTGATATATAGCGTCTGCAATAACGCTTTCAAAAAGCTTCGATGGTGTACAGGTTAGTGATACGTTACGCTTATTTTCAACCCGAGATTTGTCGCCTTTTTTATGTACAGGGCAAACGATTGCAGTCTTAAACATCTCAGGAATCGAGCCGTCATTTAAGGATCGTTCGAAAATCATTGATAAAGGATAACAAATATCGAAGCCACAATGTTTGTAGAAATAGCTGGGCAGACCATCAGGCGTTATACTGAGTTTGGACTTGAGTTTCAATAGATGACGGTGGAGGTGTTCAGGCGATGTATCCACGTTGTTGACGTAGTGTAGATCACTTCTTACGTGCATGGGAGGGGGTGGGTTACCTGACCTCACTCTCATTTCATCTTCGGTAGGGTACATGTTGGCAAAATGATTTCTCAGTAGTTCAGCTTTTTCTAAGTCATCAGTTATTTTCTCTCCATCTGGACCAATGAGGACGCTGAGTTGATCTTGACTTTTCATGCGCCTTGATACGTAGCGGTGAATCTTGATCATGTCGCGCTTCTCAATAAGTTTGCTTTCCTCAATGATTCGTTGCCGACGTATAGCGCGTTCTAACTTCTGTCTTAATTTGTCTGATTTGGTGGGGTCTCTTTCCTTCTCAAGTAGTCGATTTAGTGTGTAGATGTTTTCATCGATCGAGTCTAGCCGTTTCTTGAATACAGGAACGAAGAGGTTTCGAAGAAACGTCAAACAATTAGTGAGCAAATTAAACATTTCGTCCACGTTCTTGCATTGATTGAAAAATATGTTCCAGTCAATCAAACTTAAATGAAGCTTAATCAGGTCGTAATCGCCGTGTTTGTAATCGTAGGATGTCGAAGTATTCTCACTGACAGCAATGGAATCTTCGCGTATGTATAGTGTGAAACGAACGGCTTGGTGATCTGACGGAAACGGGCAGGGCGTGACTGTGGTGTCCCGAACCGAGTCGTCGTTGCATAGAACAAGATCAAGTATGTTCGCACTTTTCGAACGCGTTGGTTGTCGAACAAGTTGATGGAGTCCAATTCGTGAACAAAAATTTACAAAAGTTTGCTCTTTGGAGACGGAAAGAGTGCCGGGACATGACAAAGTTTCCCAATCGATCGACGGGAGGTTGTAGTCACCAGTTAGCACAACAGTTGCATCAATGTCCACAAAGCGTCGAGAGTTCGCAGGCAAAAAATATATATATATAGGTATATATATATTATAGTAGAAATATCATATATATATATATATATATATTATATATATATATATATATATCTATATATATATATATATATATATATTTTATATTATCTATATATATATATATATATATATTTATATAATTTATATATTTATATATAGCAAAAGAGAGAAATACTTACACTCCCGCCTTTAACCGCGATTAATACGCGCGGACCCGAACGAGGAACGGGAGTGCCCACCAGCCCGAATTGACAGGCCAGCAGATCCCCCACCCTCCCCCCTATCGAGGTTTGGAATGGGGTACCACACTACTCCACGTACCGATTAGACGCATTCACCTCGCGATTCCGCGTTACACCCCGGAATATACCTTCCCCCGAAGGGCGTCGGACCACTCCAGAGCAGGGGTTCCCCGTAAAATACGGGGCCAGAAGGCCCTCTCGACCGGTGGTCTGCGTTCGTGTGGCCACTTCTCGCTCATTTTGCCTATTAAGCCAAGGCAGCAGGCGTCCCGGACGGTACCACCGAGTGTCACTCGGGGCGTTAACCGTCCAGCCCGGGGGACTTCTATGCAGCACAAGTCCCCCGTATTGGCAGTAGCCTTAACAGCCCTCGAATGGGCCACGACAGGATGACAATATAAATTCGTTGACACCCAAATCTATCGTATGCCTTGCCCCCCGGTTAGTTCTTAAAACACGGGAGTGTCGGTTTCGGGAGTTTGTACCGTCTGACTAACTTACAAGTGGGCCAGTGAAGGTCCCCGCAGCGCGTGGCAGTCACGCACCAGCGGACCAAGGCCGGTAAGAGAGTCATAGTTACTCCCGATGCTATATATATTTATATATATATATATATATATATATATATATATATGCATATATATATATATATATATATATATATATTATATATATATATATTATATATATATATATATATATATATATATATATATATATATATATATATATATATATGCATATATATGTATACATATATTTAATGTAATCAATCATTCAGGGTGGGAACATGACATTTGAGTCCCTGCGAACGTGTGCACCGTTACGGGGGGTCCAGTGTAGGGACCAGCCATTTCTGGAGAGGGCCCCGAACCGAGGCCGCATTGCCCCGTTGCACATCCAGCGACAGGCGCTGTCTGAGAAAATCACCCGCTCGTTTGTCTCCGCTGGCTAGAATCAAGCGTTTCCCGACCTTTTGTAGCAAACTTCGAGTGGATGGACCGGGCCCGCCAAGGGTCTCGAAGGCAAAGGGATAAAACTTGTACGGGTACCCGATGTTCTGGTACTTTCTAACCTTGTTTGCCTCGGCGAGAGCCGAAGCATGACTAGCCCGGGCCGCGCCAGCACTGACCATTGAAGGGCTATATATATATATATATATATATATATATATATATATATATATATATATATATACATATATATATATATATTTATATATACATATATATATATATATATACATATATATATATATATAAATATATATATGTATGTATATATATATACATACATATTTATATATATATATATATATATATAAGTGAACCCCAAATCTCATAACGAAATGTGTGCGCTCACATCTTTGGATACAAGACATTTCGACAATGAGGAAAGCTCTTGGTTATAATATTTTTGTGCATGAGCCTACATGGAAATCCGGATCCAACAATGAGACACATACTCAAGAGTTGATGTTTTCAGGTATATCTACACCGCCGAAGCTAGATGCGACTTGTCAGTTACCTCCAGTTCATAGACATCTCTGTATTAAAGGTCCATTTGTCTAATATAATTAGACGCGTTTCTTGCATAAACGTCACATATATGCTCATTGCTATCAGCATATCTAAGTGAGCTCATTTCAAATGAGTATTGCTATAAAACCTCAACAGTCCAACTTAACCGTCATTTTTGTCAAAGTGTATACATATATATATATATATATATATATATATATATATACACGAGGAAAAGTATCACCGTCAACTTACCACGGCCGCATTTTTGGCCACATTCGGGGGTGGCAAATTCAGCTTTGCGATACACGAGAGGAGCCGTACCATTTACTTCGTATACCGTCACAGTATACCTCGTTCCTTCCTTTAGAAAGCGAATTTGGAGGCTCTGTAACGTTTGATATTTTCGAAGTGTATTAATTTTACTTTTGCATGTCTTGTGGGGACATGTATGCCTAAATTGCTTACAGAATCGTTTGCACCCATTACACCTTAGAATGCTAACGCAATATTCACAACACTGTAGTAGCAATAAGTTCTTGACATCTACTTACTACGCGTCGCGTCGGAATCGGACCTACAACATCACAAGATTCTTGGCCATGTACGCGCTATATATACAAAGTGCTTCAGGGCGTAATATTTCGAGAGCGATATATGGAATTGAAAGGGGCAGATTTCAGGCCCCTTAAGTGCTTCAACAGGTTTTTGGACGTGATGTCAACATTACTCACGGCCACTAAGTCGACATAACTACCCGGAGCATGCGTGACTCCCGAATCTCGCAAGCGTAGCTCATCAGCCGATAGATTGAATAGGTTTGTGCAAATGTGTTTTTTATTCATTCTGCTTTCTCGTAATCATCATATGCTAATGACCCACAGGACCGCGTAACTGACGCCAAGAACTGCGATTCGTTTGCGGACATATCTGTGGATTGAGTTTACATCGCTGTTTCGAAAAACAGCGTGATCCAGCATCTTCTAGTGTCCCTTGTCGAATGAATGTTTTTTTGAGCTTTTTCTGAAGCGGGCAAATGTTGTGCCCACTAACCTCACGATCAAGAGCTGCTTGAAGAGCACACACATGTCTGTCAATCGACAATGTGC
Source organism: Dermanyssus gallinae (assembly GCA_003439945.1). Taxonomy (NCBI): domain Eukaryota; kingdom Metazoa; phylum Arthropoda; class Arachnida; order Mesostigmata; family Dermanyssidae; genus Dermanyssus; species Dermanyssus gallinae. The sequence goes on from QVRM01000529.1 coordinate 66,985, forward strand.
GGCAGATTCGCTGTGGCACATGTAGTTGGATTAGAAAGTGCACATACTCAATACGTTTGGTGTACATAGAGTTCTCGGAACGGCAATTTCGAAAAAATCGGGTCGAGTTTATAAGGTCAAGGTTCAGCTTTATGGCAACATAATTCCTTTCTTTATAATCCAACTTGTCCATTGACGTTTGCTTGGGGCGCTTGCAGTCCGCTATGACGAACTCCACACCATCCACGATGATCAGAGGACAGGTAGTTTGGCGGCACAGCAATACTTGCTAATATTTTATTCTAACTAAATACGGGCTAGCATAAATTATTTAAATTGGCTCGGTCGATATAGATAAATGCCATTATAATTCAAAATGTAGTGCCTACAGAAATATAAACTAATATATATATATATATATATATATATATATATATTACTACCGTTAAATGTCTTCTAGCTAAAGGTTAAGTAGGGAATGACTGGTATATGTAGTGTCTCCTTCCTGCCTAAGAACTCATACGCAATACTACTTCAAGATGCGAGGCAACTAGATATAGGTTTTCACGCTGTAAGATTATACTTTTTTCGAGTATTGGAAGTGAATAGCCTAAAATTGCAATCTACTATCGCTGCAAACAACGACATAGTTCCGACGGCTTTACAACGTATTGTAGCGAGACTTGCTACAAAAAGTCGTAAAGCCCTTGGAACACATTGGCTGCATGCAGAAGCACGCAAACAGCGGGAAAATGCATGACGAGAAGAAAACCATCAATAAGCAGCAAGGACAGCTACTGCTGAATAGAACAACTGTGGAGACACTCGGTTGTAGTAGTTCTTGCCAGCTGCAAGCACTGAGGACTGGTGATCTAGTTAACTCTTCGAACAGAACCTTAATCTTCGCTACAGTCTATCTAGCCTACGTGTCATTGGGTGAGCGAGTGCTATACTTAAAACAGCGTGAGGCAATCTCTCGTGAGGCCGAACGAAAACCGTACAACATCGGTCGCGCTCGGGCCACATAATATCATATCCTCCCTCTGTTAGACTCAACTTACACTTTATAGGCATGTTCTCCGCCAGAACACAATTCATATATATATATATATATACATCTCGCGGGCTTTTTTTTCAGAGACAAACAAACACCTGCAGAGGTCCTATGCACTAACCACAGCAGTCAAATCCCTCCCAAAACCTTGGCAATTTGCTTAACCACGAGAGCTTTTGTCTGTGCATCGGCTTGAGGTTGGGGTAAGGCTAACTGAGGAGCACCGGTGTCTGTGCGGAACACAGGTGGACATCTGGGAGACCCACGGGCTCTCCTGCACTATGAGATTACAATCCAAGCCTTCAGGCCACCTCTATTGCCGCGCATCCGAGAGCCAATCGGACTCCTGAGAAGTGACGGAAAGAGACCGGACGGCTCACTTTTATTTCATTTGAAAGGCGAAAAACACTTGTTTAAGACGATCATTAACACGCCCGTCCCCTCGAACCTGGAGGCCACTGCCTCTGCTGCTGGCTCCGCGGCGCGCAAGGCTAGCAAAGGTGAGAACTTAAGGTTTCTGCGATTTCTACGCGATCTTTCCAGCAGCTTTCACAGCCGGCGCAAACATGTTCGCCCAAGCTTCTACTAGTCACTGTACTATTTTTTTTGTATTGAGGAGGATTAAATACTGTTACGTACTATTGCTACAAAATGAGGAGATCTCACTTTCCAATTCGAGCAGTGTGGGACTCGACCCCAGCGGATGGATGTTAGACCACTGAGACCCACACCCACTAAGCGCACCTCCCCCCTTAAGCTTCACTCTCTGATGGCCCAAGTCTCGCCGCAGCCTTGAGTACCTCTGCTACCGATATCGCTGGGGGCTCGTCCCCTTCTCCTGTAGGTGCCTCTGGCCCTCTATATGGCTCCCTGTTAAAGCGTGTGTGTTTTGGGAAAAGTTTGTTCAGATCCTGGTTGATTTGGTCCTTTGTGTTGTGTGTCAGCTGACTGTTGACTGGTGCGGTCGTGTTCATTTGTGCTCCTGAGCTTAGTGCCTTTCTAGTGAGTAGTTCGGCGCCATGTGAGGCGTGTTTGGTGTCAAACGATTCGTCTTCGAGCCGTGCACCGCGCCATCCCTCGATTCCTCAACTTTCTCTAGGAGTGGGTGAGCACACAACCCCCCGTCACGAAACGTCCTGACCCAACGGCCAACGTTCCTTACGCACGACTTCTCCGAATCGGTAGGGCCTGTTACGGTCGGTCAGCACTCCGACGATTAAGCGGGATCCTTTCATAGGATTAGTCTTCGAACCGTTCCAAGAAGGCCTTATTCGACGGAATGGACAGTGCCGGAATGATCCAACCGCAACATCAACAGGGGCCGGTCAGCAGTGCGGCGGGCACTACAAAAACAATAACAACAGATGACACGGTAGCAGCAGTGCCCACAGGGGCTAGAAAACGAACCCTGCCCTATCCGCCGTCCCCGCGTGCGAAGGAGCCTCGTCTGAATTACCTGAGTTACTGCGCGAGATGTGAAGAGGGTCTACAAGGTACACTATCCGTGTGTTGCTCGAAATGTGCTAGAGTTATTCACGTGGCCTGCAAAACTAATGACGAAGCTGCACCGACAGCTGATCCTTCGTACAAATGGCGGTGTAGAGTTTGCTCAGTGCCAACAGCGGACCAATCAATAGACGAGTTAATGAAATGTTTAGATCAGTGTGCGCTAGAAAGCGAATCAATGCAACTGGTGACTTTTCTATTCCATCGCGTGAGAGAGCTTGAAAAGGAAATGCGAAGCTGGAAGTCCAAGCATAGGCAGTCTGCTCAGCTGACCGAGGAGAGCGAAATGATCGATGTTTCGGTGAAACCGCTCGAGTGCCCTGCGCCGACTCCGCCGCGGAAAACAGCTCTCGTGGTAGGCGACAACATCGTGAAACCGCTTGGCCCAGCGCTGAGGCGAATTCTACCGAAGAATACGCCGCTCGCAATCCGTTCTGCGGCCAAGATGGACATCGACAGTGTTCTCATCGAAGCGGAAAAATACATAGATGCCACAAATGGCCCGGTAGCGGTGTTCCTGCAAGCCGGCTACCATGAGTGTATGGAGTTTGAAAGTGACAGATACATCAGTAAAGTCGAAAACTTCTCGGAGAAGCTGATATCAGCACGCCCAGGATCCGAGGTGCACATCCTCTCCGTCCCCCTCTTCGGTCAGGAATGCAAGGTAGCTAACGACGTTCTGACGAGGAAAGCGGCCCAGGACGGTGCTAAGTTCTCGGTTCTCGCCCTCTCAATCTGTCAACGATCGGTCGTCGAGAGTCAGTGCTACAGCTATAAAGGCGAAGTCGCGGATAAAATCGCTTACAACATAGCGAGAAGAATTAAGCCTTTTTTAGGGGTGAGAATCCTGTCGCCCGAGAAGAGCAGAAGTCAAAAGTCTGTAAGTCCGATTGTCAAACCAACATCGACAGCTGCACGCGAGGCCTCGAACAACAGACCCTCCCAGATCAACCGAGCCCCCACGATCAGGCATCGTTCCCCCAGCCGGGTCAGTTTCTCGAGAACGACTCAACATGGCCAAGCGGACCCAAAGCGGAGCAATCGTCGATGGGATCGAAACAACGACAAAACGACAACGACACTCAGCGCCCCACGAGCTCCTCCCTTGCCCACGTTAGAAGAATTCGTGAAGCAAGTCTTGGCAACGGTGACGACAGGCCCATCGGCATTCAACGCTCACAGCTATTACAGTGGATCCCGAGGTCGATCGAGCAGCGCACAACGAGGCCGGGCTTCACACAAAAAGAAACAATAAGAATTGCACAATGGAACTGCGAGGGAGCTTCCTCGCTAGAGCTCCTCGCCCCCGACGCATTGGATGGACTGGACATCCTAGTGCTGACGGAAACCTGGGCGACCACCCCTTTCGACCTTCCGAGTTTCTATGCAGTGCATTGCCTCGCTGAAAACCGCAGCGGGCCAGGGCGGCCAAGTGGGGGTACTTCCGTTTTCTATAATCACAAGCTAGGCGACTTCACGACGTGCCTAGCGGAGAATAACGTCATAGCTCTACAAGGCCCGACAATGTCCGTAGTTGCAGCATATGTCCGACCCGCAGATTCGGAGTCTACACTAACTATGGTAGAGAAGCTGGTCAGCGGTCTGGAAGCAGTATCTCCCCTAGCCGGTGCGCCCCTGGTAGTCGCTGGTGACTTCAACGCCCGCCTCGATCAGCCGAACTCGAGCCGCACCATAGCCCTCCGAGACACCCTAGCACATTACGGCTGCTGGATAGTCAATTCCAATGTATCGCCAACATTTTTGGGGTACTCCGGAAGCTCGGTCATCGACGTGTTTGCCACCAACGTGCCCAAAGAAGTGATCACGTATCAAGGAGGAAACAACAAGCTTCGTGAAGGAGCATGCATTCGAGCCCACGTTCCAGTGGCCGTGGACCTCGCGGTTCAGAAAGGGTCAACGAGAACGGCCAGGCGACTTGCCCTCCCACTCCGGCTCAATGTGAATCTGCTCCTAGAACGTGCTCATGAAGTTCTCCCTGTGCCGAACGTGATAGACACGGAGGTGTATGCGCAGCGCCTATTGGAAGTGCTGCACTCTAGTATACAGCCAGTTCCTTTTTCCAAAAAGCACAGGGCATGGTTCGACCACAGCTGTCGGCTTGCTCGCCGAGCCCAGATTACCTTCAGGTTCCTAGCGGAATCGCATCCGGGTTACCATCAGCTGGCCTCGATATTCAGAACAATTTGTAGAAAAACATACGCGACGCAGCGTAAGAGGTACCAGGAGATGCTGGAGGCTCGCCTTATAGCCGACGCAGAGCGTCATCCCTACAGATGGCTGGCCCACCGGGGGAGCACCGCGGCCTGCCCTATCAGCTCGTCAGCCCTCATTAATCACTTCTCGGAAATGTTTGCTTCACGGGACACCATTCCTCGCGAGGTGCCAAACCTAGTCGCCGTGTGGGGTGAATCGACGACATGGCTACGGGACTCCCTCCAGCAGGAGTTCACCGTCGAGGAGGTCCTACGAGGACTTCGAAGTCTCCGCAATAATAAAGCCTCCGGCCCCGACAGAGTACGCAATGAGCATCTAAAATGTGCACTCTTTCTTGCTCCTTGCTGGTCCGCGCTATTCAACGAATGCTTGCGGACGGGCAAGCTCCCAGCAAAGTGGAGGGATGCAAATCTGCTAGTTATACCCAAGGGTAAGGGGGATCCGGTCCTACCGTCATCTTGGCGGGGCATCGCGAAGAAGAGCGTATGCTATAAGCTACTCTCTTGTCTGCTGACATGGAGACTGTGTGACTACCTGGAGGGCGTAGGAGCCATCCCGACCGAGCAGCATGGATTCCGCAGAGATCGCTCGACAGAAACCGCCTGTACGATTCTGATGGAGGACGTTAAGAGGGCGTTAGCCACAGCGATGAACCCACTATATGCAGTTTTCGTCGATTTCAAGGCAGCATTTGATTCGGCGCCTAGAGACATGGTCTTACGCACGTTGGCAGAGGTCGGAGTGCCAGTTAAAGTGCTCAACCTTCTCGCGGCCATCCTACAGGAGAACAGAGTAACCATCGAGGATGGTATCGCCGAACTCGAACCTTTTGCCCAGACAACAGGCCTAGCTCAGGGTGACAACCTGAGCCCTCTCCTGTTCTCTGTCCTACTGAAGGACCTGCCCGCCCAAATAAGAGGCCCTAGAAATTTAGTCAAAGTTATCTTGTACGCGGACGACTTGGTCATATATGGTCCAAGCAGGTTTCAGGTACAGCAAGCCTTAGCCCGTCTTTACGTCGCTGTAAATGCTTTGGGTCTAACGGTAAACCAGAGAAAGACAGAAGCTATGAAATTCAGGAGGGGCGGCAGGATCACTAGCACTGACACCTTGCGATACGCCAGTGTACCGCTCGCGTACGTAAATAGGTTTTCATACCTAGGGCTACTGTTTTCTTATAACGGACGCAGCTTCACCGCACACATCGCCGAGAGGTGCAGGAAGGCAGTGACCGCCGTATGGGCAATAAAATCGCCGCAGTTATTGTCACTCGGAACCGCCTTGAGACTGTTCGATCTCAAAATAGCCCCGATCGCGTCGTATGGGATACGTGTCATTTGGGAGGACCTCACGGCGCAAAACCTCGAACAGCTTAACCGTGTTAAGGCCTCCTTTCTCAAGAGGGCTCTGGGATTACACATCTCGACCCGGAACCGCCTAGTATATCTCCTAGCAGACACACCGCTGTTCACCGAGGATCTGCGGCACCGCTTTGATCTGTCAACGACGACGGCTTTCAAGGACAACCTTGAATGCTGGGAGATAAAGTTCGCGGATATCGATGATAAATTCTTCGAAACTGGAGCTATGACACGTAACGAATGGAGAGGGGCGTATCGTTACAACCGTCACGTCGTAACCCGCTATGCCGTACACGGCTTTCATCATAAACTGTGTATCGTGCGGGACTTCCACGAACCAGATGAGCATTGCAGGTGCTCCAGATGCAAAGCACACTGTGGAAGATACCACGCCGCTTCCTGTGCTCTGGTCCCTTCCCTAGGTAGCCTGGCAGACCCGATCTTAAAACATTCGCGATGAGCACTTTCTAGTCTATTTTCATATAGGAGAAAATTGGGTTGTAGCCATATAGTCCGTGTAGTATATACTTATATACCGGATGTCTTGTGGGCTCAACCCCCAATTGTGACACGACCATGCCTAATGGTGCAATTTTAGTCGCTATTGTATACAGTGAAGATATATATATATATATATTTGTGTTTTATACTACCTGGCAAAGGTGAATAAATGTTTGAATTGATTTGGTCCTTTGTAAGCACAGCTCTGGGCTTTCGTGCGTTACCCCCTTTTCCTATCTTGTAAGGCTTTCGCCAAGGATTGTCTTCAATTTCCTTGAGAAGGTTGCGCCAGCTATCTGTCTTGCTCTCAATAATTTTGTGCTTCAATGTGGCTCTACACTTTCGATAGTTGACCAACGTTTGAGCTCTATTTTCCAGGGTTTTGTGTGGCTTTTTAAGTTCTAAAAAAGTACAAGTATTCCTTGTATTAGCAGGTTTTAAGTGAAGCAGAGTTCGATGAAGTTCCGCATTGAAGCTAATACTTCATATATAACTAGAACAAGCAAAATCTTCTTGCTGTGTATCTCCTTGCTAACAAGGATGACTTTATCAAAGACTTACGAAAGCAGTTCGGCCGACACAAGACTAAAGACTACAAAACTTTCATACGGCTGTAGGAGAAGAAGATAATGAATATTAGCCTAACATTTAACAACACCAAGGCAATGCAAAGGTCTACAGCGTTCCAACCGATACGTCAGGACGTGCTTTGTTTTAGTTGTACTCGTGTTTAGTTGCTATATTATACCCGGCACATTTAATTAATAAAGTAAATTGAAAAATTGCATGATACGTTAGCAGCTTGTGGTGATTCATTGTACGTTTTCTACGTGTAAAAATCGATAAGTTACTGTCATAACACGGCTAGCAAACGTGAATCGTTCTTACATCATTGCGCAACCTCATTTTCTTATACTCGAAGGCGCACTTCTGCATCCAAATATCGCACCAGGTAACATTAAAGTATAAGGGCCTGTCGGGTCTCGCCTGCTCAGTGTAGATATATCGTGGCCGCTGCGTAGTTAATTGGCAAAGCTTTGACGTGCTGTGGCTCTGAGATAAATAAAAAAACCAAGCCAACAAATAGATTAGTAATCAAGATAGTATTTGGTTGCAGCGCGGTGGATTAGGGAGATCATCGGCAATTTGCTACGCGCAACCAAATAAAAATTAGGTTTCGTCCCGAAACGACGCATACTGAATAAGTAAGTGCCACCACGATCGTTATAGAGCCTAACGTGCCCTGCGCAAATAGGCAGATTATTATTTAGCATAGTATTATTAGGCAGATTATTATTTAGCGTAGTATTAAAATAGCAATATCAACTAGCAATAGTGAGATAGCAATATTGCAGCAAATCGTCAACGCAATTGTATACGCAAATGTGACATGTAACCTGAGCCATCGAATAAATGCAAATATCTTATCAAGGCTACCGGGGCAATTGGTTCGGCAGGACTTGGTGTGGAAAACGAACGGCTTAACGGTAGATTCAGTCACAGTGCCGGTCCCTGTTATGATCAGAGTGTTCAACTCGAGAGTATAGGGCCGGTTAGGCTCCAGTTCCGTTAAATTAGCTTGCTGCAATGTGACACAAATAGAAGCACTGTTAGACTAGAGGTATATACAGCGTAGTCGCAAAAAAAAACATATTATGCAGTATTACTAGTACCCAAGTTCTAAGCAAAATTTCTCTCAGTAACACCGATTTAGCGCGAAGACAATAGTATTGATGTAAATGTGTTTAACGCTAAATCTTATACCTGTGATTCCGTTCTTCACTCAAGTAGAGCCTGCATTTTTGGATGGCTCGGCTGTATATCGTAAAAAAATCGGCCCACATTATAAAAGGGCTTTGACATGTTTAGGATTTGGCACCGCATAGTTTCAGAGTGGTTCCATCTCGCAACTTGAAAAATCAAATTTCGTTGTAAGCTATTTAAACATATTTGTTGCATATAGTATGGCCGCGGGTTGAAGTTTGTATTTGCCCGCCATGATGGTGATGATCTCTGCCTGCTAGTCAGAACCCGTCACTGCGCTGTTGGCCACTGCACTGTTAGCCACAACCCGCCACTGCACTATTAGCCACAATTCGCCACTGCACTGTTCGCGCACTGTCACGTTGCCGGTCGCCGGCCGTATAAAAAGGGTGCGTGCCATTTCCTCTTTTTGCCCCTTTTGCTACCTCGAGCGTTCGGCGTAACGCGCACTCTGCAAACCCTTAGTCCGGCGGCGACCGGGACGTCCGACGGCGTGGCAGCGACAACGGCGTGAGCGTGGCAGTGATACTGCCTTAGGGTGGTGAGTGATTGTGGCTGGCAGGTGCAGGTAGATTCATATATATATATTTAGTTGAGTGATTGTTAGAGCTAGCGCAGCGGTATTGTTGGGTGTGTACTGTGTGTGAGTTGTGGCGGCGAAACAGCTTACTTAACCGCTGGGACATAGAGTCGTGAGCTAGGCTAGGCAATAATACGAAGACAAACAAAGTGCTAAGCAGTACTATTTAGGTACCTTACTCTAATATAAGCTGAACACGATAATTATATAATCATAATGACAATAAGTAAAATTATAAGAAAAAATGCAATATAAACACACCATACTAGCCTTTGATGGCTTTGATGAGCTGTGAACCTATATACAAATGTAAGCCACTCATGAGAATAATAAAACCTATCTATCTATCTAAAGAGAGGCGGCACTGCCGTATTGCTCTCTGTCGTATCGTGAAATATAATAAATAAAGATCAGTGAGTGTGTGAACCCGCGCATTTTCGTCTGTCTTCATTCTACGGTTCCGTTGGCAACAATATTATGAACTACTTTTGAAAGCTAATTTAGTAGTTAAATAGGCGTAATTTGCCTATGCCAAGCGCTACGCGTTCACCGTTATTCTAAATGCTGTTTTGAATATTCCAAGGTTTACGCGACCACTGAAGACCATGTGCTAGTTAAAGCGTTCAAAGGATCTGCACCTTCGTTTTCAGAACTAGTTTTAAGATACCGGAAGCTCGACGCTTGAGGTAAAGAAAGAGCCGATTTTAGAGTAGTGAAAATGCACTTCTGCTCCTGTGGCACATGTATGCAGAGTCCCCAGCTTTCGCAAGTCCACCAGTGAGCCAACACGACTATTGATAATTCCCAACATTGTTCTGTATAATAATGTAAGTCACCCCCTAAGTTTCAGAGCAGTTAGGTATATTAGATCAAGTGTTACTCACAGCCAATATATACGAATGTTGTAGACTTGAACGACGAGGTGCTGTCAAAGTTTCAGACAACTACTTACTACCTGTATAAACTATCCGTCCGGCATTTGATGCTTTTACTGCGGTAGCTCTGCTATCTTTAGCTCCCACAGCATCATACAATATAGCTGTTCTGGTCATTCGCATTTGCGCGATTTCCCGGCCTGCTTATATAACACGGCCACCTTCGTCTAACTACTAAAAATCATTAGAGGCCGATACAAGCCCAAATAGCTGTTGTTCATAGCATCACCTTCTTATACCTCACCATCACCTTATGTACCCTGTTAGTGCCATGTATACTACTGAGGCAACTCTGGGTTGCCACCTGGGGCCGCAATGGTTAAGCCTCGATAGCGCGTTTGTACTGTTTCTGTTCCATTATTAATTGTTCTATTTCTGTAGTGTGCTTCACCCTTCTAGTTTTTCTGACCGGTAGTAAGACAAGCAAGATGGTATCGAATCCTAACGCTTTCAGCGATCATAAGTGCGCACAGTTATATCCTTACAGAACTTACAGATCTAGCGATGATACTAGGGATTCTATCGCACGAATAATATCACCTAACAGGGATACTTACTGGCCTTCGGGCCATGTATGCGATTTAACGCCCATAAAACATTTCTTGTGGGGTTTTAGGAAATGAAAAAGAAATCTACGCTAAGTCTCACAACCATAAGCAAACAGGGAAACGTGCATTATTATCTGCAATCCTAAGTTATGCGAAACAAAGTGAAACAGCATGATAATTTAGAACAAACTTAGAGTCACGTAGAGAAAGCTAGACGAATGAAACGCGGTATGTGACGTGAGCTAACGCTGTCCGCGTCAAAAGTTGTACAAAAGGAATGCAATAGCGTGGTGCGCAAACACGTTCTAGAATCCGCTCTAAGTTGGTCTGCGAATCGGTGCGCAATCAAACGTACGTACCATTTCCGTTTCAAATGGAAAGGGTGTATCAGTTATTGTTCGACAATTGGTATATTGGGTTGTGCACCACTTCAGCTCGTACTTTCGCCGAGGCCCTTGCGGTTCGTGATAGTACTTGACTACGGCATAGCTATACTCCGGAAATATTCGCAGGTTCCTTGGTGGGTAATATTCTGAAAGAAAGTCATTGTGAAGAACGCAAAAAAAAATACATGAGCATGAGCAGTTGAAATCCTTCAGAAGTCGGAGTTAGACACCGATGCTGTAACTAAGGGGACCAGACAGCGACAGTCCCTACTGACAGATCAAATCGCTGTGAACGATCGAGTGAATGCCTGTTGCTTGCGAGTTAAGAATACGCAATGGCCTCTACGCACTGAATTGAAGCATTCTATAGACGATTTAAATGCCTAAATCGTCTCTTGCTGCGATGCCAGGGAGAAGACTTAGGGCTGGCTTGAAGGGCACAATATAGCTATTGCACGCGACCGGTGCTTGTACGAATTTGACCATCCACGGTGTGGAACAAGCCCCACTCACCTAAGCAAATATTATGTAAGCTTTTATGAAAGTATATCATATACACTTTTTGCAGAGCTAACAGGACTCTCGAGCTGCAAAGATGTCGTGGGAACCGTGTAACTCTTTAGCACCGCCTTGCTTAATAAAGTACGTATATACTGTTTATTTATACATTATACACAACATAATTCTAATATATTGAAGGCAGCGAACCTAGCACCGCAGCCGCATTTCCACGTTGCACTTCAATTGATATTCTTTTGTGTTACAGTTTTATTTGCTTATATGCAAGAGGCAACAATTGTATCCTTATGAACGTGTACACCAGATAAATCAAGTGGAAACGTCACATATCCTCCAGGTTCGGGCGTGTCCAGTCTAGCAGAGTTCCACGCACAGAGGCGGCGTTACCCCGCTGAATGTTCAGCGATAGTCTCTGGTGCAAGTACTCGACAGCCTTAGGGTCCCCTGTCGAACGATTGAGCGCCTTGCCGACACGTTGAATAAGTTTGTGCGTCTTCGGGCCAGGTCCCCCTAATGTCTCGAATGCCAGTGGACGAAAGTCGTGGGGGTAAGTGATACTGGCATACTTTCTGCACTTGTTCGCTTCCATTGATATTCTTTGTAGCAGAAATTCCCCTGCCCTTTTCTCATCCTTCTCACTTGCCGCTCTTTTCCCAATTTCTTTCAGAAATTTTACCGTTGATTCGCCTATGACTCCCATTGTTTCTATGGCAACTGGCCGCACTATAAAAGATGCCTCTAACTCGCGGTACTTCAGTACTGCACTATAAAAGATGCCTCTAACTTCGGTACTACTTTTCCGCTGCTCCGCTAAATTGGCAACAGCACCTGCTGATCTTGAAGCTCGGCTCCTATAAGACGGCGCCAGCGTGTCCCACACGGTTGCGTCCCACACAAAGGCCTTTCCGGAGGACCACGGAACCACGGACATTCCGTCTGGACGTAAGGCTGAGTCCGCTGCTAGCCCGACTAGCTCTTTTCTGCAGGGTACGTTAGCGGAATGCAACGCTCTTGAAATCACTTTGTTGAGGGCGGCGTGGCGCGAATATCTTCCGCAGCTCCTAGGACAGCTGAGGCCGTGCTCTCCCGTCGGCGACACCGGTGTGTTGCACAGGGAGCAACTATGAGGTGCACATACAGCCTCTCGTAACCGCAGGCCGGCAACGGAGTGTTGTGTTGTCCAGCATCGTTCCCTGCTGCGGCGAGGGGATGGCTTAAAGCCATTTTACGCTCGTATCGTTGAAAGCTGCTAGTAGGCGCGCCTTGCCGAGTGCATCAGCCGTGTTGTCCAGGAGCTTCTTTTGAATGGCTTTGACTACCACAGCATCCAGAGCATGCTGGCGTGTGTCGTCAAGCACCACGCGGTGACATGCGGCGAACTCCTCTTTTTTGGACTCCATGAGCCGTTCTAGAAAAGGCTTGACGTTCGAAGGAGATATAGATAAAATCAGTTCGTGAAGTGTGGTGATTGAACCCAAGAAGGCGGTCTGGGCTAGATCGGTTGCACGTCGTATCCCTAGGCCTCCGGCTGATGTAGGAAGAGTAGCCTGGTCCCAATTTGCCCCGTCGACATTCAAGGCGGGTACATTGCTGGAAAATTTGATTTGACGGCTTCAAGAATTACATCTCTTCTCAGGGAATTAAAAGCATTTTTAAAATCGAGTTTTATCAGAGATAAAGTACTTGTGTTTAGTCAACTAATCAATCAATAAAACTAGTCTATTTGACATGACACATGCAGGTACCGTCACTGGTCGGAGCTGCCCGTATATAGCACGGTCGGCCGGATAGGATAGGGTATGTAAATTCCGTAGTACAAAATGCTAAAAAAACGCACAGAACTGGATGAGACGCAAGGCGCCACAATATTTAGGTCTGCTCACACATACCTTTGTAGTCCTGAAAGATCGACTTGTAGAGGTAGGACCGATTTCCATTGCACCAAGTAAAAACCTTTACATCGTATGCCGTAAATAACATAAACTTCACCGTAAAAGTAGCATTTCCAGTCTTAAATCGTGTTGCTTCCGGACTACCCTCAAGAGTGATGGCAGCCAAAAACGATTGGTTCACGCATTGCTGACCCTCAAACGGATTGAACCAGTACAATACTTCGCCCTCAAAAAAGTGTCGACGCGTAACCGATAAAGTCCGGTTCAGATCTGAAAGGAATAAAGAAGCAGCAGCTTTCTTGTCTAGTGACGTGATCGATACAAGATGCAAGGCTCAGCACACAAGCTCCAAAAAAAAAAGAAAAACATGTCTCTGACTACCACCACCACCACCATGGTATTCGGCAAAGCGTAATCTTATCGTAGCATTCAGAATTAGAGCATACGGCTAGAAAAAGGCGTACGACGCAGTGAACTTCGCCCAGCGTGCTTGCCAGAGCATTTATTAATAGGTGTACAAACATATATACAAATAGTATGTACATATGTACTAAACGATGGGCTCCGTTTTTACATCTGAGCAAAAGATGATCGTTAAAAACAAAAAAATGCTAAAATCAACGTGAGCTCAGTTCAGTCAAAGTGAGCTGTCTTCCAACCTGCATATATTAACTGATTGTACCAAATCTTACAGAAAGCGGTAACAAGCCAAAAGCGAATTCTCGAATTGAAAAGAGAGAGAGAGAGAACGATAAACGCATTTATCAAAGGCTTCGTAGGAACGAACATTACATGCTTCAACTGAGATCGGCCCGTGGTGAGATGTCGGTAGTCATGCATTAAATGTTATGCCGCCGATACCGCTGGCACGACTCTCGCCCATGATATGGCAAATCGAGCTTTTTACTTGTTGCAATTTATGTCTTCTTCAGACAGGTGTGCGATATAAGCAGACAAAATACTATGACACGACTGTTATACGGCTGTCATACGGCATCAGGTAGGCGAAATTAAATTGAAAAACAAACACCGTTGTGGCGCCGTTGTCTAGGCAGCTGGTGCGCTAATTACCATGGCTGACATACAGCGCGGTGTCTCTGCCCGTTTTGAATGCCCCATTGTTACTCGATTTTTCTCTAAGCGATGCCTATTGAGAATAGATAACCATACCGCTGAGAGTCATCGGCTACGCTAACACAAAGACTCTTGAGGCAACGTTACATCTATCTCAACATCCCCGGCTCTCTATGCATTGAATATATGACAACAATAATAATAATTTTTTTTTTTTGAAAAGGGGTTTATTTTATCAATATGTACATGTGTCACAATTATCAATATATTACTTATATAATATCTACAATATTGCTTATATTATTCTTATTGCTTGATTGTCGGTGACCACTCAACATCATCTTGGCGTTGCCTCTCTGTAATTCTAATGACACTCTCTATCGAAGGAAAGCGGTCGATCTTGGCTCCGCTGTGGCCTCGAAGAGCTTCTTCCCGAGCTCCTTTGTCAGTTTGAGTGCATCCTTGCCCCAAACGCCAGATGACTCGAGGCCGAACGCCATTACAAAGTAGTCCCCAAGGAGATGCGCGTATAAGCGTCGTAATAATAATACTAATAATAATAATTGTAGGGGAGGCAAAATTGAATTACATGCCGTTATAGCTTCTAACGAATATGTACATGTGTCACAATTATCAATATATTACTTATATAATATCTACAATATTGCTTATATTATTCTTATTGCTTGATTGTCGGTGACCACTCAACATCATCTTGGCGTTGCCTCTCTGTAATTCTAATGACACTCTCTATCGAAGGAAAGCGGTCGATCTTGGCTCCGCTGTGGCCTCGAAGAGCTTCTTCCCGAGCTCCTTTGTCAGTTTGAGTGCATCCTTGCCCCAAACGCCAGATGACTCGAGGCCGAACGCCATTACAAAGTGGTCCTCAAGGAGATGCGCGTATAAGCGTCGTAATAATAATACTAATAATAATAATTGTAGGGGAGGCAAAATTGAATTACATGCCGTTATAGCTTCTAACGAAAAATTTATTTTAATAGTAATATGTATTATTATTTTCTTATTTAATATTAATATAGATCGAATGACATCACGTTTGCATTGATTAATGCTACTAGTTTAGAATAAACAGGCACTGATCTAAGAAGTATTTTTGTCGTGTATTTTGTTCCTACTTTTTGCAGAAGCATGCTCATAAAACCAAAACTAACCTGTGCAATTATAGCCGCACTCAAGTGTAGTGAAACGAACGCTAACGCCAGGAAAAGCAAGCCCAAGCGGCATTACGAGTGCCGTATATTCCACGCCGGGCAGAAGGTCATGTATAACGATATATTCCTGGAAATTTGGTCATTTAATTCAATCGTATATAAGTTACACTTCAAACCACAAAAACATGCATTTCAATTTCTGGGCATCGGTTGTCGCGACAGCAATCCTACCTGGCTGCTCAATACAGCTTGTTACAACTAGATTTTCGTAGAGCAGAATCACGCCAAACTTTAATTCTTTAGTTAGATGGATCTATTTGCGCATTCAAACGGGTATTAAATAAAATTGTGAAATCTCGAATGTTCAGAGCCAATAAATGCGATTGTTCTGTTCAGACTGCCGTGGATTGTACTACCTTCAGACTCTCAGCTGTGACAATTCCTGCAGAGGAGCCTTAGTTTAGACAAGTTTGGTTGGAAGATTTATATACCAAGGATGCCCTTCCCTCATAAAGCCCCTCTGCGCCGAGACAACGACGGGGTTAAGTAAATGATTAAAGAAAATATTGTCTAAAATAACGTATAATAGAACTAACATTGCACTCAACGGACAGAGTTGACAAAATTGAACGGTGCGTTCGTTACGCGTAGACTAATGACTAATGGCGCGTCGCGACGGGAAGAAACACATAGGTGCGCGGGTTCGAGTCCCACCTGTTGCACATATGGATTTGTGGGGGTCCGTCTATGAACCAATGCAAAAACAGTCCCGTGGACGTTAAATCTTGACTGAGGGTCAGCCCGAAAAAATTCAATTAGACTGATGTCCAAAAACTGCGCGTTTGTCGATTTGCTTCTCGCTGCTAAGGCAAGGCCAACATCAGTGCAATTTTAGTCGGACTGTCGCACGCGAAGAATAGTGGGTTAAATAGTCGACAATAAAATGAAGCAATAAAAATTACTACCAATACGTGGTTCTTTGGCCAGCCTATAAGTAGGTCATCAATACCCGTGTAAGTAAACCCCGTGATCTCTTATTTCAATTTAAGTGATATCGATTTGTAAAACGCCCTTGATAAGTAGTAAGAACTGCGCTAACAAGCTGTGATAGCACCCGTATATCATTGTTCGTAAGTTAAAAAAACGAACCAACATGGCTTAGTGGCAAAAGTCTTTGCCTTGCGTTCGGGAAGCCTGTTCGAGACCCAGACCGGCCACTCCTAAATTCGTTTTCATCGTTCTCAATTTAGGTGTCAAACGACCGCTCGCATGATCTTAGAGTACATCCGATCTCCGACAGAGAGAGAGCGGTATTAATAGCCGCCCGTGACACCCTCAGTAGTGGCTTCCTAAGGGCACTTCCTTCACTGTATCTGGGCACTCCTATATGTGAGCCTTAGGTATCAAAAATAGTGCTAACACGGGTGACCAGCGTGAGGGCAAGTTTCAGCGTCAGCAACTCTCGCTCGCAGTGTGTACAAGAAACGCCGCCGCTATTATCGGCTCTATGGACTGAGAAGTGGGGATGAGCCTCTAGGCGGGTATACGTTTGGGTCCCATAATTGTTAGGCAATACTAATAATAATATTAATAACAATTGATTTACAAAAAAATCCTTGGCTTGAAATTCTGTATCACCCTATCCATGGGTATCTCGCTACTCATAGTGCACCAGTGTAGGAACGCCAGGAAAGCAATACAGATGGGTTGGATTCATTCTACACCTGAATTTTGAACAGCAGAAAAAAATATTTTTTTAATATACAAAGTGCATGTTTTAGAATTAGTATTAGGTATTATGTAGTATAATATAAGACCGTAATAACGGTGAAAAACATATTTAGGCAATTGTTAAAATGTGTTAACAATGTGTTACTTAAGATCATTTTTCTATTGAAAATACACAAGCATTCCCCGGACATACGTTAACGTCAGAATACACGTATTGCAAATAAGTTCCTCAATTCTGCCACCATTAATCACATGAGCTTCACTATCTCTACCTCACAATATCCAATTACCTTTTTGTTGTAATATAGTTTCAGTGCGCGTGTACGATATATTCCAGGATATGTCGAGCTTACTGTGATATTGACACGATAACCTAGACGGTGAGTCCACTTAACATGAACGGTTGCATTAAGCGCCTTCGCTTCAACTTGCACAGCTGGAAACGGCAGCGAAAAATTTGAGAACGGTTAGAGGATCGTGTTTAGACAAGATTACTTGGAGCCCGTTACCATGGTGGGAAAATCGTACTGTGGGTCATTAATTTGAATAAAAATACAGGAAGAAACCTAACGTAACCGCAGCGATAATATCAGGCGGTAATCGTCCACACATCTTGTCCCATCAATATTAAGGAATGCATTGCCTTACCCCGAACAAACGCAGACGGAACAGGACAGAGACCCGATTGCGGTGAATAAAGAAGAGACTCCCACCTGTAGCATTTGAGGAGATCCAGCGAGCGACTAAAGGGTGTCAAACGGCACGACTTCAGGACCCAACGGCAAACATCCGAACAAGGTTTCCTCGTCCTCCTGGACCATCCAGTCTTGTATCCGTCGTAGGGCGCTCGGGTCCGCAAAGGTGAGGTCTAAGAACGATTTTTGACCTCGGAGCGCGAACGTAGGAACGTCGCCATGGTTGGCCAGGGTCATGTTGTGCTCGGACATCCAGTCAAGAAGAGTCGCGCCTTTGTCGGTGGCACGGTGACCCCCCCCCCCAGGCAGTGTGCACCGCATTGAAGTCCCCCGTGACAAGCAGTGAGTGTTTTGGGTATCGGTGAGATGTTATTGACACCAATAGCCTATCCAGGTAGCCCTCCAGGTCATGCAGAGTTTTATTAGGCGAAAAATAACACGAATATATAACGATATTATTGTGTGGAAGGTACGCCCACACGAAGCCTTCAGCATGACCCCAATCGGTGAGGGAGAGCGTCGCGTCTTGACGTGTCCACCAGATGGCCACATTGCTTTGTGCATCAGTGTACATGTTAGGTGTTGAACGAGAGATGTACACATTTGGTTCTGATAAGAGGCAAAGGCCTACCTGGTGTTGTGTGGTGTATGCGTTCAGTAGGTCGTGGGCCGCCCGGCACCGATTGAGGTTTACTTGGAGAAACCTGACCATTACTCTTCCTGGGGGGTTTCAACCTGGGAGGCGTTGCCCGCCGTTTGCCAGTCTTCCGTCGGCGCGAGGGTCTTACGGCAAAATTGTCGCCGCCCTCGATCCAACGCCTGTTCAGCGGGTCTGGACAGGCGTTGGATCGAGGGCGAGCGGGAGCGCCACCTGTTTTTGGCTCTCCATGTGAAATAGGCTCCCTCCGCTTACGTGATTCTTGTAGCTGTGTGCGGTATGACGGGCAGGCCATACTATCGGCTCTGTGGCCCGAGACCTCGCACACAATACAGTGTGTCGTCTTGGCCTTACACGCAGCCACCGCATGGTCTGGCGATCCGCATCGACGACAGAGGCGGGCGGTCGCTTTAGGTGCCGTGCATGTAGCAGCCTTGTGGCCGGGTCTCTGGCAGTTCAAGTACGTAGGCAACCTCTCCCAGACCTCGGGCCTACACCTGCTGCCCGCGATAAGGATAGATCGCTGGGCCTGAAGCCACCGGGCTTTAGGGGCCGTCACCTTCAGCAACGTGTACCAGCGGGTCGTGGTGCAGCCCTGGCGTGGATCACTAGCCACTATAGGAACCGCCTCAGTGGCCGCCAGTAGCTGACGGATGTCTGCCTCTATCCTTCTAGCACTGGCCAGAGGATTAATGCCCCATAAGGCCACTTCTCGCAAGCCGTCACTGATTCGGCTGTCAGTCTGGTGCCCAGTTGCCTTGCTGATGTCTTCTGACAACTGCGCCCCGAAATTCTGGGTGATGCCCCGTAGTCGGATAATGACGTCACCGTCATTATTTCTGACGAGGCCGCTAACAGCCGACTCCACTTGTGTGTTGTCGGCCAGATGAGCTCGTAGGCTCTTCACTGTGTCGGCCCAGGTCCGGCCCTCTCCGACCCTGACCCTGAGAGACATTTGTCCCGCCAGGACTGGGGCCGGTGGCGGGGCTTTACTCGCACTCACTGGCGACCGACTGCTTGCGGCCTGTCTGCCCGGCAAAGCTCTATAAGGCCATCTCGTGATGACTGGGCCACGAGAGCCGCCAGAATCCGCTGCGTCGTCTCTGATCGCCACTGATAGGAGAGGGGGTTCCGTGCTCGCTGAGGTTGAGAGCTGGGTCATGCGATCAATAACGGAGCGGAACAGAGTGATAACAGCCTTATCGCAGGGCTTGTTGGGATGTAAAATGCCTACCACAAGGTGGCGATCTTCGCCTCCGTTGCCTGGAGACCCAGCGAGGGTCTCCCAGGTGTCTGTGGTTTGCAACACCGCCGCCGTACCTGAGGGCTGTGTAAGCAGCCGCGGTAGAGAGGGAAACTGACTAGCGAGACCGGCAAGTACCTCCGAGTCAGCCTTCGCCCCCGGGACGACCAACACACCCCTCACTTCTCTGAGGGAAGTGATCTTCTCGAAAGATGGAGGAACCTGCCGAAGGGAGCTCAGAGGCCAGAATAGGCCCGTTAGTTTAGCAAAGTCTTCAGCCGTCGTCGCCGCCGCGATACGCGATACACTCGGGCAGCCTCAGGATCTGCCGGGGCGCACCGCAGGCAGATTCCTGAAGGGTCCGAATATTGAGGAGGCCGCGCCAGCAACTCATCTCGTTCCCTCTGTGCCGCCTCCAACAGGGCCCGAAGGCTCCCGATCTCCTCCTCCGCGTCCTCCAGCGAGGTCCGCAGAGAAACCTTAAAGGAATCTACCGCCGTTTCGACCCTGCCGAGATCCAGGTTCAGTTTCTCTGATACCTCTTTTAGCTCCATCCTGGTTTTCCTTAACTTGCAGGCCTCTACCACTGTCTTAACATCTCCCTTGAGGACCGCTGTCTCTGCGTCAACGCCCTGTTTAAGATCAGCCTCTGCGCAGTCCGTCGCCTCCGTCGCAGAGATCTTGAGTGTCACGGTGTGTTGTTCACCGACGTCAAAGATGCGCTTCTTCTCGGAGCGAAGGCCCGCCGGGGATGTATCCGCCGAGCGTTTCCTATTGCCGACAGGCTCGGCGCACGACTGATCCATCTCCTTCAGAGATTCTACACCATCGACGTCAATAGTAGGACGGCCCGGTTCCTCAACAGGAACGTTAAGGTCGCTCCTTATCCCCTTGCTAGTAGGCAGCGGAGGATCTGGCGGCGGCCTCGCATGGCCCGACGACCGGCGTACGGGCATATCTTGTTGTTTTTTTTCTCGGGCGTGCTAGACTAAACAATGCCTACTAGGTAACTCGCCTCACAGATCTGCACTGGTTCGTTGAACTGCGCGCGGAGACGAGGCAGCTTCGTTTTCGTCTACACTGTCCGTCGGGCAGCGCGCGAAGAGGAGATTGCTTCGACTTTGTCCGCACCGTCCGTCGGACTGCGCGCACCTAGTATCAATAAATGGAACATATAGCTTTATTCATGAATAGTACTGGAATGCCCAGCGGCCTTAAGGACGGTTGTAGACTGACTACTGAGAGAGGGACAGCTGTCAGAAAATTAGAAAAAAGCCTACCTGGTATTTATTCCAAAACCAAGAAGAAAGCCGAGCTTAGCTTCAGTCACTCGGCATGTTATTCGAGAGAGACACTGTAGGCCTTTATATACCCCAAAGAGCACAGTCAACAGACGCACTCCGTGTACTGTTTGAAGAAGTTTATATTTAAACAGGCCGAGCAGATCAAATCGCCAACAGATCTGCCTCCTTAGAACGGTTGCCAAAGCCGTGGACCGAAACTCGCGGGCAGACTTAACGACGAAATCGAGAAGGAGCAACTATTGCTCTTAGAAACTGGTACGGGTTTTATAAAAATAATTGAATGCTCGAGGCTATCAGCAAGATACTCAATGTACAGCAAGTTAAGTAAGGACGAGGAGACAGAAAAGCCCCAGAAAGGCGTTTAAGAGCGCAAACTTGAGGGTGGTCCCGCATGAGGCGGAGCAAAAGTGAATAGCAGATTACGTACGGCGTCTGATGGCCTTGAAAATGACTAAGCGAAGTGTGAGTTATGATGGCAGGGTGTACGAGATGACCGTCGGATTGCCACAACGTTCCGTGCTAGGACCTATGCTGTAGGAGCTAGCGTATGACAGCGTTCTAGAGTTAAGTTTGTCGCCTATGCCAAAGACGTGCAATCTTAGTCACCGCATGAGACGCGGAGTTATTGGAAGACCGAGCAAACGACGGCTTGGGGAGGGTCAATTCATGAACAAATACCCACCACCATAGCATTGGCATCTGAAAAAAAATTAGAGCTTTTAAATCGATATAATAAAAAACGGGAGGAATGAGGTAGACAATGCGTCTCGTGCGACACATATCGGCAAGACCGATGGCGTGGATCATAAGTTTTTCTTCATGCAAAGCTCCCCATGGCACGAGTCACACAGCTTGACCCTCAAAGATGCCCCAGTCAAGGAAAAGATCTGCGACGGGCTTTGCTTTGGTGGATGTCGTTATGACAGCGAATACAAAGGTGACGAAAAGAAGGCGTAAACGCATGGAGCCTCGCCAGCTAACTGAAGGTTGACAACCAGTCCAGTAGTTCCCTATATACACTGAAGTCATACAACAAAAAACACGATCATGTAGGTTTGGGCCCACCAGAAGCTTAATGTCGTTGTCCCACACTACCCAGCTCAGCGGGCGCGTGTTATGCATTTTTGTTCGTGGCCCCCTTGTAAAAACGTCGCAAGTACGTATTCATATTAAATTTGTATATTCTAGGGAACAGACATCCTCTCGGGGGCACCCGAGACAATGCAGAATATCGCTGATTAAGTTTATCATTTTTTGGCTAACTATGGATGTGGTTAGTTTAAGAGGCTCAGCAAAATAGAAACGGCATAAATAGATTTCATACTCAAAATAGTAAGGTAAGTGGTCGTGATGCAAAATTTTGTAAATTATTTCCGCCTGCTAGTCATCAGGGTGATGCAGAAATATTGGAAACGTGATATAAGGTGTTCCAAAAATCGTAAACAAAATTTTTTTCCGATATGTCGGAGAAAACGTGTTTTCGAGTGAGTTAGTCGAGTCCAGTCAAAGGAATGTTTATTTAATGGACATATAATTATTAAAAGTTGGCACACTAATGTTATTTCCTAACATTAAAGCACACACTGCGATTGCAAGACAGGTATTCCTCCTCTTGAGAAACTAAGTACATCGTATTCGTGAGAAAATAAAAGACACAAGTGCAACTTGATCGTTTAAGAGTAATAATAATCAAACATATCCTTACGACCATTCACAGCGCTCAAAACTAATGTTCAAGCAACTGCACAGTTCATCGCGATCAGTACCAAATCTACGGCGATTCGATCCGTGGCTGTGGAGTAAAGTTTTCGGCGGGCATATCGGGATTGAGTGCATGCATAATTGATCTACTCTATCTGATAAATCAATCATTGCACACACAACTCTTTATTATAGTACAGTAACTGCCTAAAGATGCCTCCGCAAACCACTACACGCATTTTATAGCGCGTACCAAGCTTGCAATATGCCAGGCATTGCTCGAAGAGCCTCAGAAGCGGATTTTATTCTGGCGACCTGCTGCTCACGCAACTCGACCGCAGTCTCGGAGACAAGATCGTTCAGAAGATCCAGAGAAAAAAACAATCGAAACTTGTTAAATTGGGCGATTGCGGCATTACCTAGCTTGATCCGCAAATTTCATATTCTCGAAAGCCTCGTTTAGGTAATTGCGTACGGCTGCAATTGAGTCTTGTCCGCCGTCGTGCTAGAACCACATGCTCTCGCGAACACCTTCTGGAACGTCTCTTCAACACCTGATAATGTTTCGCTCAGAAATGTGGGCATGCTTCTCTATCCAACCTCTTACGAGATATGTGTGGGCCTATGAGGTAGTTGTTTACAATACAAGCGCCCAAACACATTCAAGGAGCAAAGACTCTGGCGTACACGCGGGCTCTCGCTTGTCCAACAATGGCTGTTGAGCCTATTAAACATACCGCCTTGTGCAAAGAAAAGTGAAAAGCACACGGGCAAGGAACTCCGTGTCGGGCTTTTACTTGCCGCAGAAACCACCTACAGTACACAACCCGTCGGGTTCAGCAGAACTTAAACTTTAATAATACATATACTGAAGAATACTGAGCAACTGGCGGAGCCAGGGAAGCGAATTTGTGCTCTCTCTCTCTCCCGGCTCTTCCTTATCTACTGAGCGACAAGATGTGTCGGCACCTGAACGAAATGCCAGTTTCCACCTTCAAACGGTCGATTTCGTTATTTAGGTGCACGTTTTTCTAAAAGTTTACCCAACCTGAATGGTGCATTCGTTTGCACTAACATCTGTTTCTGTGGTAACGCAAACAGTAGTTGTCTTGACCGCCGCTAGTCAATTGTTCCCCCTTCCGCAGAGGTCAAGTCGAATACCACATTAATATGGCCTCCGAACGGGGCCTCCGAAAGGGTGAAGCGCAGAGTAAGTGGAGTGAGCCCGTCACAATAAAAACTTTGAAATATCTGCGAACGCTACCGATTCTGCCAAATGGTTCACGAAGGAACCTTCGAGCAGCCGTTACTGTAAGATAATACACATTTAGTGCCAAAATTATCGCCGCGAACTGCGCATCTGCCTGAATGTAAGCAGTTTGCGCGCTGTGAATAGATCGTAGGATGTTTTGTGGGATTTTAAAGTATGGAAAGTGAAACCTAAATATTCCTCAATATTTGCGAGTTTTCTTCTCAACGGCCATGTCGCATTTTCTAGCCGGCCGCCGGAGGAAGCAGCATTTTCACAATCTCGACGGAGTGCTTAGCAGCTTCTATACACACTAGTGTTACACCTTTTAGTGCTTCTACTCTCTCTCTGTTTAGATATATATATATATATATACGTTCTTACGGTTGAAAGTGTAACAGTCGCCCTCTTCACACAAAGGAGTGTCAAACTCAGTATGCAGAACGCCCCCGAGATACACCTCCGATTCACTTAAGATAAGTCGCGGAGCAGCGGCGAACAAATACTTTGATTCCGGAATCAAAGAATCAAATTTTACAACCTGCAATAGAGCATAAAAAAGTAGGTTATGTAACGGCTACGTAGTTAGAATAACATTTGACTATTTATCGCGGCTTCTAAAATCTTCATGCATGTAAGACTTATATATATTTTTTCGAACGATTTTCCGTAAGACTAATGTCCGTGTGCGGTTTTTCATGTCTTGGCTAGTTTATAATCCACTCCGGCATTTACTTGCCGACTGCATATATATATATATATATAGTGCCAGGAAACTCAGCCGTTATAATTAAGGGGGGCCTAGAACTTCTTTAAAATATAGGTCCCCGTAATTACATTTTTATTAAAAAACATTTAAAGTAATGCTCGTGCAGAAAGGTTTTGTTTAGGAGTAAGAATGAAATCACAAGCAGGTGTTAACGACATGGCTGGTTGGATCGCTTTTGGAAATCGCTTTCTAAAAATTTTCTGGCAATTTGATATACTTAAGCGCGCGCCAATAGTTCTGTAGTATATTCGTATAACTGGCCGCACTTTCGAGAACTGCTTGTAGTATTATCATTAAAAATCGATTAGTTTACAACAATAGCGACAACAACTTGATCGAAACACCATTAAGTTGATATTAAAAGAATTCTCATATCGTGCGTTTTCTCCTGAAAGTATGTTTTATCGTAGTTGGCAAAGGTTCGAGTTCTTTAAACAAAGTCTGATTATTGACGCATTACAACAGGATCGCGCGTACCGGAGAACTGCGGAACTCTACCACTTCGGTTCTGCAGATTAAGACGACAGGCTGCCGGACGAGTGTGGTCAGTGCTTGGATCTGCGAAGGTCGTTTTTCAGGATCTTGTCAGAATTAATTGGCCGGGACCACCCACGTCAAAATCCGGAACTCGGCACGACACGTTTGTCCCGGTACACTGCACGTGTCGGGCGTCATTCTGTAATCCCGATAGGAATTCTGCGTCTACGTGTCAAATTCAAATGTATTGCTATATAAGATATAGGGATAATGTACTTTTGGCTCTTGTTCACGAATCTTCACTTGGTATGGTCTTGCATACCTCTCGCCACTTTGTCGTGGTAGGGAGCCTGCCCATAGATTTTTTCTTTTTTCAACCCTCTGTCCCACAGCATCTTTCTGGTTAGGATTACGTCCGGCATTCGTGCTGATTCGCATTCATACTAATTGCAGGATTGTTCACCGTGTCCTTTTTCCAATCCCATATGTAGAGACAAGCCCAAAGTGGCTTCCGAGTTGAAGAGCTTCTCGTGTGTAGACGCGTTGACTGTAACAGCCCAGTTTTCTGCGAAAGCGACAAACGCCATTTCGGCGCATATGTCAGTAACCACGTCATCGCAAGCGCGCGAAACCAATGTAGGGGTCTAGGATCTAGCAGTAAGGCTCCATTGCAGTAACATTTACGGTGAGACGCCCGTGTGTAGTTGTCGAGTGTATTAAAAGCTTCATGCATTTGAAAGCCCAGTGAGTCGAGAGAGTTTTTCAGTACCCACAATTGGAAGCAGCTTACAGTACAGCAGCATGGCTATACGTCTCTTCAAAGAGCTTTAAGAAAGTCTATCGCAGCTTTTCGTCTTCTACGAATAAAGCGCTCAAACGGATCTCTTTTAGCGAAACTTACACTGGGCTTCCGTTCCAATCTCACTCCAGGGTCAGGGCTCCACTGAGCCAGTTAGGCCTGCTGCTCACTTTGGGTACCAAAAGTACTTAAGAATCCCTCCAGCTCGAAGGTGACTCACCTATTTCTGCATTACCTGCTTCAACGTCATATTGCGTTACGACGCAGCGTTAGTAACAACCTCGTACGAACGTTACCACCTTTGTCGTGTTTGCAGATGCCTTACTGCGTCGGCATATGCTGCACTGGCATGCCTACCCTCACATCTTACGAAGACTGGAGCTACTGATTGCTCTTCTTTCAATTCACTTGCGCGCGTTTCTTGCCGAACAGCTATTCATCAAACAGACGGCCTTTTACCTCTAGCCTCGAAATCGCGAGGTTTGTTTTAAAGCGGCAGTCGGCTTCTACTTTCTTTGATAGTAAGTTGATACTTGCAGCCTCTCCAGATTTACCCAGCACGGCTTATTTATATTATCCGCTCCTGTATTGCTTTTTAAGAGGGTAAATTAGGTTAGGATGAGGTTGCGGTTTGTTTCTGCTAAACGCGGAAGCCTGCTTTGCACCGCCAGATCGTGACTTGACATCTTATTCAAACGACGATACGTCGTCGTGTATGTTAGTGAGATCGTGCAGATTTTAACATTATTTATTTTTCACTATATCCGTCCCAACCTGTCCATGTGCTCACTAATAAGCATCCCCCTTACAAATTCCAGTGGAACTGTGAAATCTATCCGCCGTTCTGCATTAATAAATATGGAACGTCAATCCCGTCGCAGCCGAGACAGCCGCTGGTCGACAGGCTCAGCCTTGCATCCCAACAATCAAGGGTGATGCGCGTGGTTCCCCGGGCGGTGAGGCCTTTGGTTGCCGAGCTCCTTTGCGACGTCCTCTACCTTGTGGCGGCCAACAACGACCTCCACTCGTGGGAGTCGCTCCTGTCATTCGCTTATGTGCTCTTTCAACTGCCACTTCGCACCTCGTCGTCAATCTTTTTGGCAGCGGCTGTCCGATCGAACCTCCGTGTATTTCGCGATGGCAGGCGTTTTGAGTATCGCGTAGGAGGTATTAGAAGAGCCAGAACGGACCCGTGCGACTCGTCTGAGGACTTAGCACGCCGCGTTTCGAGCAAGCTATCTGAGGGAGACGTTTCCGGGGCGGCTCGACTATTATGCTCTGCCGACTCATTTGCCTCGGGGGACGGAGTCCTAGCTTCGCTTGCTGCCAAGCACCCATCTGCTCCGCCGCACTTGGTTTTTCCTGCCCCTTCTGACTCGACAACGCAACGTCAAGCCTCAGTCGATGACGTCTTGAGAGCTGTAGCCGGCCTTCCGGCCAGTTCGTCCGCTGGTCCTGACGGCCTTCGCCCGCGCCATCTGAAGGATCTCCTTTCCCCCGGGATCGAACCGGTGGCCGGGAGACTGGCCGCATCTCTTGCCAGAGTGATGAACGTCCTGAGATGGGGCCAACTGCCGGCAGAGGTCACAGGGCGATCGTATTCGGCGCCAACCTCTTCGCGCTGCGCAGAAAAGACGCTCAATTCGCCCCTTTGCCTGCTCTCTTACGTTACGGAGGATCGCAGCAAAGATAGCCTGCCGCGAGGCCAAGGAACTTATTATGGAACAACTTGGCCCGCACCAGCTGGGATTTGGCAGGGCGGGCGGAGCGGAGACTGCCGTACATGCAGCAAGAGTCTTTATGCAATCAAGTCCCCCCGGTACGGCACTCCTGAAGTTCGATTTTCGCAATGCATTCAACACCGTCCGTAGGGATCACCTCCTTCATGCGGTTTGGGATACAGTCCCGGAACTCTTCACGTTAGTGGAACACGCGTACAAAGAGCCATCCGTCCTGTTTGGCGCCGTGACGTTCTTTTTGGCATCGGGCATACAGCAGGGGGACCCCTTGGGACCGGCCCTATTCAGCCTGGGGATACGTAAGCTGGTTAACTCCGTTCAAGCGCCATTCAACGCTTCGTACCTAGACGATGGCACACTTGGTGGACCGAGGGTGGATTTGCTCGATGAGGTGCGCGGAGTCCTTGCTTTCGAGGCATTCAGTGATCTGGTGCTGAACACGGCCAAATGCGAGGTGTTCGCTCCGGGGACAGACCTAGACGACCCCTCATTGAGTGCCTTGGCCAAGCTGCTACCGGGGTGTAGAGTCGTGACTGACCACGAAATAAACCTTCTTGGCGCACCGGTTCTGCTCTCTGCGTTGTCGGGACAACTCGACCCCTTGATGAACAGATTGTGGGCAATGCAGGAACGTGTTCCGCTTGTTGGAGCCCACCAGGGACTCTACCTGCTTCGCTCGTCGTTCTCCGCGTGCCGCATCGTACGTATTTTACGGTTCATAAACTGCTCAGGCAATTTGAACCATCTTTTCCAACCATTCGACGACCAGGTGGTGGAGGCCCTACAGACGGTGCTGAGTCTAAACTTACGACCACGAGAGGTGCGCCAGGCGGCCCTCCCCACTTCCATGGGCGGCCTTGGTCTCCCCTCGGCTCGATCCTTGGCGGGCCCGGCCGTGGCTGCCTCAATGCATGCTACGTCGGCAAAGTTCCAGCGCCTGCTCCCGCCGGCGGCTCGGGCAATGTTCGAGGCGGCTCGTGACGATATAGCGATTGGTCTTCAAGCTCCATCGCCTGGTCCCGATAGACTTGCTTGTCAGAGGGCCTGGGCCGAGAAGGCCCACGAAGCTTCGCTTAGTCCGCTGCTTGAAGAATGCAGTGATGACCAGGACAAGGCACGCCTTCTAGCTGTCGCTCGCCCAGGAGCAAGCTAATGGTTGCATGCACTACCCGCTGACTCACTGGGTACCTGCCTTGATTACCAATCCACCCGGATATGCGTTGGCCTGAGATTGGGAGCTGATTTGGTTGAGCCACACAGATGCTCTTGTGGCGAGCCCGTCGGGCGACTCGCCAGACATGGCCTGTCTTGCGCTCACGCAGCGGGCCGGCGCCCAAAACATTGTCCTCATTGAAATACTTGCAAGATTGCTGCGGAGGGCGGGGATTCCCTACGTCCTGGATTCACCAGGGCTTTCAGGTGACGACGGTAAGCGCCCCGACGGTATGACTTTGATACCCTTCTATAAGGGTCGTTCCCTGGTGTGGGATGCAACGATGACCGACTCTGACCCCTTCGCTTGTCGGTCCCGGCGCATCTTGCCAGGGGACCGCCGTTTCGCGAGCTGAGACCTCAAAGACAAGAAAGTATGCGGATTTAAGTCGGGCGCACAACTATTCGCCATTCGCGTTCGAGATGATGGGTGGCCCTGGGCCCCTCACGGTAACATTGATCTCTCAAGTTGGCGGCGCGTTACAGCAGGCGACGATGGACAAGAGGGCTCACGCCTTCTCCCAGCGACTGTCCCTGGAGATCCAAAGAGATAACGCGACCTCAATGCTCTGAACTATGAGAGACTGGATGGACCCGGACCTTCGCGTCAGAGGGCGGGCAGGACTTCCTCACGGGCATGAGCGATAGAGCGGCTACGGCGCGCAGAAGGAGCAACTAGGTCGACGAGCAGCAACGTCGTGTAGCATTATATATTCTTCTATATATTCAGCATAGAACGTGTTCGACTGCATATATATATATATATACAGTCCTTGAAAAAAATATAGGGCCACCCACTTTTGCCACATTTCACGCATCTATTTGTGTAAAGATCACATTGATGCTCACAGAGTAACAACGAAGACTTCTATCGACATTTGGGGCCTCTGATTACTTTAAACCACGAGATTTCCACATTTGGTACAGCTACACCGCGAAAAAAATTACAATGTCACTAGCAAGATGCATGTATTAACGAGTGAATTAAACGGAATAACGACGTTTGGGCTCATTTAACGGCTCGACAGAAACAAAGGCAGATCTCCTACCATTTGTTTTTTTTTGAAACGATAGGCTTAAGCTGGCGTCTCGTGGGTGAAGAAAAGGCCCATATCAAAGCTTATAAAAACATCGACCTCTCTAATCGCAAAGTTTCCTGTCAATTGGGGCGTTGTGCCTAAGTAGTAAATAACTTTGTTAATTTAGGTAAAAAATACGCCGTAAAAAAGGAGCTCCGAGCGTCCAAATTTTATTTCGGAACGAAACAAGCTGCAATTCTGAAGAAAGCATCGAACTCTGCGCCCTCGGCGAGGGCAATTGCAGCGGCGGCCGACGTGCAAACGAATGTGCGAATTGTGCAATGCTTCCTCAGGAACACACATTGGCAACAAAACGCAAGAAAAACAACGATTGACCGCTGATCGATGAAAGCTCGTCTTGACTTCGCCCACGATAAAATGTCATGGACCACTGAGTGCTCACGATACGATGTGATGGACCACTGAGTGACACAGAGCGCAAAGTTTAACTTTGATGAATCGGATGGATTTTACTATTATTCGCACGATGTCCGCAAGGAAGAACGAATTTTGTCAAAACGTCACTCAGGTGGCGGTTCAGTGGTGATCTGGGCTGCTGTCGGGTATTATACAAAGTCGTCGATTGTGTTTTTATACGGTTGTGTTTATTCGACGCGCTACGGGGATTTACTAAAAGAGCAATCGGCCCATTTTAAGCAGATGGGAGGGCCAGACTTCGTTTTTACACACGATAAAGCCCCGATTCACACCGCCTGGTTCGACCAACATCACAATGAAGTCCTTCGCTAGCCTGCACTCTCACCTGATCTTAATATGATCCAGAATGTGTGGAGCTGGCTCGAACAATAAGTTTACACGGATAAAAACAAATTTCGAGGCTTAAGACGAGCTCTTGCAAAACGTCATCCAAAATTTGTTTAACACTCTACCAAACCGTACTTTTGAGGTTATCCGACTTAATCGGAAGTTCACTGAGTACTAAGTATAGTATCAATGCCGTGAGATTAGCCCAAATGCCGTTAATCTGCTTAATTAATTTGTTAAAACAGGTATCTTGCTAGTGGCCTTATAATTTTTTCGCGGTGTAGCTGTGCCAAATGTGAAAATTTCGTGGTTCAAAGTAATCCGAGACCCTAAATGTCGATAGAAGTCTCCGTTGTTACTCTGTGAGCATGTATCACTGTGATCTTTACACGATTGGTAATAATAAATGGGTGAAATGTAACAAAAATAGGTGGCTCTATATTTTTTTTCAGGGACTATATATATATATATAGTCCCCTAATATAAAGATATATATATATATATATATATATACACATGTAGCGTGGTATTTTATAAAACGTTTATGCAATGTGTGCATGGATAGTGCCAACTTAAACATTCGTAATGGTTCTGCCATCGACCAAATCATACCGTTATTTGACCCGTTCTGTTAACGATTCTCCTGGTGCAAACCCACACGAAAGCCTCGCAAAGTTGTGTTTCAAACTCAACTTGGAGGGAGTCGTTAAGAAACCGATGATTAATGTGGATCTCAGCCGATTTATCAGTCGCATGGACTAGCATATATCGAGGCCGACGCAACGCTTATGACACATGCAATTGAGGAAGAGAATAAGCGCAATATTTTAGCCAATATATATATAGTAGCTCATACGTGTGTATTGTGAAACATAGTTGTAAGGAAACATAGTTAAAACTGTTTCAAATTAAGATTATAATCGACATACAAATATTCCATAAATCTAAGAAGCGGTCAATAAATTTAGGTCTGTTGCGTGACAAGTTAGTAAAGCAAGCAACTTTTAGCCAAAAGCGCCACTCATTTCGAACAAACGCTTATCGATCCAAATGTACATTTCGTTATAGCGCTTTTAATGCGCAAAAATTAGCAAACCAAGACGTAGGATGGACAAATAATTATAAGCTGGCACAAAGCTTTACTTTAAAGAACATATTTGACGGGAAAGCAAGCAATAAGAATCCAGTATTTTAGTATACCGCTTAATATCTTACTTGTAAGAAAATCATTCACTGTAAATTTTTCCGCTGAGTCTGTCCGTTACAAGAGATCAAGACACGGGAAATAGTACTTCTGAATTTCACATGACAACGCTACTGAAAGTGCTCGATCAAAATTGTCCTTTTCTCCGATTTCTATTCATCTGAGATAAGCGCCTGTGACTTCTCGCCCTCAAAGAGCAATGTCACGATGTCGCGGCTTGACAGGAATTGATGTGTTATCGCCGAATTACGCAATCAAATCTTTCTTGTCTGAGATTGCTCGTGCTTTGCTAGAATTTCAATGCCTATCATCACCGTTTTGAAAAAAAACGTTGCTGCTTATACTTCTACTACTACATATGTGGTGAAACCAGTTTGATATATTTTGCTGTTTGCTTCAGCTTTAAAAAGAAACCAGCCAACTCTAGTTTTTTTTAGAAACGGAGCTAATTTTACCTTCTGCGCTAGACATTTTTTTAGCTCTAGCTCTCTAAGTATCTCGTATTTACTTACCATAGACAGATACCATTCCTCCATTTGTGTAAGTGATTTGTTTTAAATCTACTGGTTTGAGACCCACACGTTTAACTGCGTTTTTACCTTGCTTTACCTTTATTTTGTTATTTGCTTCCAATGGTCAAGTACTATTTGACGTAAGCAATTTCACATTCAATTTGTATTGTTATCATCCTCGCTTCCTCAGCCAGATACAATACCTTACAACACAAAGTCTCCTTTATTGAAAAAGGGGTGTTAAAATCACATAGTAGTCTTTACACTGATGGGCACGTCGCGAGATATTTGCATCTAGCGGCATCCGCCTCAGTTAGGACGTCTACCACATAGACGAGGCCAGTAAGTCGGCGCCGCCACTATAAACGTCTTAGTGGTTCTCAAAGCGAATTTTATTTTGCCGACTTTAGCAAAGAACATGGTTTTTTAAATAAAAAAGCTTATGCTCCTCTATATTTTGTTCGAATGCCGTTGCACTTTTGTTTATATATCCGTTGACGAAATAACCCTTTTTGTAAGCCGCCTACCCGGCAGCCTAAGCCAATTTCTCATACGTTCTTTGTTAGTATCATAGGAGCCAGGCGGCCGACATACACTATAGGCACTCCTTAAGGTAGGTCGTACAAGCGAAGTACCTCATTGTACACGACGTTGCCCTGACAAGAACCAAACAGTGAGTCTTTGGGCACCCCTGTTATCACTTGGCAACTCGTCCACCTTTCACCATTCTAATAGATCACCAGCATTATCTGTTAGACTATCAAATAAAAAAAAATATATTATAAAACATGTAATGCCGCGGGCGACAAAAAATACTTTGTTGGAACAATAAAGCGCATATAGCACTAATATATAATTAAAACGTGCGCAAAAATGACATCCATTAGGCTAGAACGCATTATAAATTTTTATCATCGATTTCTGAAGTTCCTACCATGTACCCTTTTGGCCCCCGCCACTAGATTTCAAGGAAACGTCAAATACAATATCGTATATCATGTACCTGCTAAGGAGCTTTCACAGTTTTGTATAGCGCTTTGTTTTAAGGGTTTACAACTAATGCAAGAGAAATGTTCTTACGACCAGGTCCCGTGTAGATCGTCCGAGTCATGTACCCCTCCAGGGCAGGGCAATAGATCCGAATTTTATACGTTGTCCAACATTCGAGCGCATTATACAGGATCTCATTACTCCAACTTCCAATAGGCTGGAAGTTAAGTACGTCAGGTATCCTCTTGGCCAGAAAGATGTATCCCCTGTACTGATCAACTCCACATTGACTAGGCGATGAGCTCACTTTGAAGCCAGCGTTACCATCTTCATTAGGTGGTATCAATTTAAGGACAAGTGAAGCAGTTAAACCTGAGTAAAGAAAGTGTCGTTTAGAGTTAAAGACAGCTACACCGGAGTGGTCATGCAGAACATTTCATGTTAACAGTATTCTAGTTACTAGTAATGTAGCAGCTGTTCAGGTATGCTTATTCAAATTGACCACTGCAATACCTCTCAATGGTGGGTGATGGGTCAGTTATTCACGGATGCTGTGTTGATGTGTTTTGTTGCGCTCCGCAAAGCTGTGGTTTTGTTGTTGGCGGTTCTGTTGCATTCTGAAAGTAAAATTGTGCCGTAACGGACAGGGTGCAGTTCCTAGAACTTCCCGGATATATTCCACAGTTTCTTAGTGCCTTAGAAAATACAATTTTGCAGCAACTGCCATAAGCGGATGTTCCACGCTCCAGAACGACTGATAGACTACAGCTAAACAGAATACCAGTATTTAAGCACAACAGTGCAATCCGTGTTGTGGCTCGTGATGATCGTGAATGTTCATGTGTGTGAATAACTTAATAATCATTCGTTAATTAATAATAATTAAGTTTGACCACCGCCGACAGTACCTTCTTAATATAGTCCAGATAATAAGGGCCAGCCAGTCGCTGAATTGCCCGTCTAGGCGGTTAAGCGGCGAACTACCGTGAGGAAAGCCTTTTTCCTTAAATCCCGGATTTGACTCGTTTTTTCAATAATATTTTGCGGCCGCTAACGCTGTAGCGGGCGCAACATGCTGGTTGAACGCACCCCGCCGCTAAAACCGCGCGAGACTGGACTACCGGTTCAGCCGGCAACAACACCAGCCGACACGCGTGGAGCGGGCGACCGTTCGTACAGTTTGTGCTGGAGGAGAACAACGCACGCACAGCGTCGAGCCCAGTTAAGGACGCGCGAATGAAAGACGTGCGGGTATTGTCAAGATAATCCGCCTGGTACAAGCGTGGATGCGAAGACTGAGATGAACCTCAGATCGACGAGGAGTAGCTTGACGACACAGGATTCATCATAATGGTTCACGGTACGAGGCCGCAGGCGCCGAAAAATGTGTCGTGCCTAGGCCGAAAATAATAATATTTTCTGCTGACGAAGACAGGCTGCGAAATAATTTCAGTGAAGTCTGCGACTGTATTGCCAGCCATGTTAAGTGGAGGATTCAAGAGCCCCGTTTTACAAAGACTGAGTAGCTTGCCATTGTGGTAGAAGCCAAAAAGGATCCGAAATCCGAAAACTTTACGAAACGCTGTTGGTCGTCTGTTGTAAAGAACGAAACTAAGGTAAGTGGTAGCACCGTCATGAACCAAAAAGTCGACAGAATTAAAGAAAACAAAACTTAGTGGGAAGTCAGTGAAGAATGAGTGTGGCTGGTTGAGACCGAATCGACAATGTGAACGTGTGATTACGGGTTCTCAAACCCAGGGTTAGCCCAGATCAGCAATGTGCCCCGAAAAGACGCTGCATTTCCTCGTTGGGTGTCAAGCGACGGCCTCTGACGCAAGAATTCGGATGCTCTCGAGTCCCCTGTTGAAAGGTTAAGGCTTCTGCCTACGCGTTGAATCAGTTTGAGCGTAAGGGGGCCTGCAGTTCCCATAGTCTCAAACGCCAACGGACAAAAATCGTGCGGATAATCCACACTGGAATATTTCCTGCATTTGTTAGCCTCAGCTAACCTGGAAGCACGACCTGCTCGGTCCGCACCTGCACCGACCATCGAAGGGGCTAATGAGTCGGTTACAGTTGCGTCCCAAACAAGCATGCGGCCACGCTCAAAGGGCGTCAAAGTCAGGCCGTCAGGTCTTTTTCCGTCATCCCTCGATAGACCCGGGGGCTCTAAGACACATGGGAAGCCGGCAGATCGAAGTGCGCGACTAAATGTGTCATTTAGAGCGGAGTGACGTGCTCGTCGGCCTGCACTTAACGCGCATGACAGGCCATGATGGGCCAACGCGTCTACAAAATCACCACAACGACATCGGTGGGGCACGACCAGGTTAACACCAAACCGCAGCCCTGCGCTTATGCGCATGGTCTCGTCGTCCAACAGTCCCAATTCGCGGACATGGTAAGGGTGTAGCCAAGCCCCAGCCCCTTGACTACTAATAGCTCGAAGCCTGGCTTTATCGGCAACAGACGGTGCTCTATTAGTCAAGTTTGCTAGTCGCTTTTCTTGTAGGGGGGTTGTCTAATTGCCCTGGTTAGCCCTGTCGTCGGGAGGAAAATCAAATAACAACGACAATTCGTTGGTCAGTCTTTGAAATTCCCCATTATAGGCGTCCCACCCATCACTGTCTAATAATGCTTTAACCCTGTCCGCGGCCTGGGTCAATGACGACACGATTGCAGGTCCTGCCGTCATGACCGCGTCCGGCACACTTTTTTTTTGTTCTGGGAGGTTTCGGGAATGCATGATGCGCATGCGCCACTAGCAGCCTGCGTGACTAGTGTGAGACTCGCAAACCCAATAAACCCGGATTCCTCCCCACCCCCCCCAGGCTCAGTATTACTTTGGCATTACATCGAAGCCGTGGGAGAGGCGTCTCTGCCGTTCTCCTTCAATCAGCCCTATCCCTGACTATCATCCCGCATGTCTACCTGCGGTTGGATAGGGGGATGCCATTTTGTAATCCGTTCTGTGAGGGTGCGTCGAGACCATGAGGGCCTGGCTGCTCCCCACCTCCTCCCCCCTCCCTCGGCTCCTCGTCTCGACCACTCTCCCGAGAGACCCGCTCAAACCTCTCCCGCCTGGCCGTTTCCTTGGCTGTCTTGAGTGTCAAAACAGCGTCGAACAAGTTCGTCGCCTCCCTCCATGCCTCCGCCGAAGTCATCATATGGGAGACCACCTCCTTGATGGGTCGGCCTCTCACAGCGGTTGGTGCTGCGTCCCGTGCTTCCCTGAGAGCATCACACCGCAGAACAGTATGCTCTACGTTGTCCGTTTCTCCAGAGTCGCACAGTACGCAAATATCGCTGATGGCCTTCTTGATCCTTGACAGGTAGCTCTGGAACTGGCCGTGTCCGGTCAGAACCTGAGTCGTCCAGTAGGAAAGCTCCCCGTGTCGGCGGTCATACCATGCCCTGAGGTCCGGTATCAGACCCTTGGTCCAGCTCCCTGTGGTCACACCGGGTCTTACCTGCGCCCATTCCTCATGCCAGGCCGATATGGTGGCACTCCTGGCCCTGGTGAGATCCAGACCTTCGTCTAGATACATTTTACTTCGTTCAGCCACTAGGAGGTCCCATGGCAGCATTTTGGCTAGGACCAGGAGAGCTTCGGTCGAGACTGTTCGATGCGCCCGGCTTACCCTGATTGCCAGCGTTCGTTGGGTCGACCTTAGTGCCCCCCTATTTTTCGCCGTCCGCATTGCCATGTCCCCCCAGACTGGGGCTGCGTATAGCGCCGTTGATTCGGCCACCGAGGCCAGGAGCCTTCTTTTCACCTCAGCCACCCCACCGACCCTAGGCATGATCCGCGCCAGGTTCAGGGAGACCCTTTGGGCTTTTTCGGCCACGTACTTAACGTGTGCCGATCCGGTCAGTCCCGTGTCTAGCATGACCCTAAGGTACTTTACCTTCTTTCTGATTTCTATCGGGTGGCCCGCCATTACGAGGTTAATGCCGGTCGTCCTCTTTCTGCCTGTTAGGTACATCGCCTCCGTCTTGTCGGGTGCCAGTTTCAAGTGATGGGACTCCATCCACACGGACACCATTGACAAGGCCTCATTGGCGGCGCTCTCCAGGGCTCTTTCGGTCCTGGCCGTTATCATGAGTGCAAGGTCATCGGCGTACGCCAACGTCTCCACCCCATACGGGAGACCTCGGATCTCGAGCACCCCGTCGTAAGCTATGTTCCAGAGCACGGGTCCTAGAATCGAGGGACTCCGGCAGTAACCTTGTACTCCTGCCCCCTGCAACCAAGCCTCTGTCATCCAAGTAGGATGAAATCATTCGACGGAGGTAGAGGGAAAAGCCCTTCATCTTTATCGCCTCCACAATTACTTTCCAATTCATTGTGTTGAAGGCATTTTTGACATCCAGGAGGATCAGGAGCACGAATCCCCTTGTTTTAGGGGTCTTCATAGTCTCCTCATCCGCCCGTTTCAAAACCGTCTTTAGAGCCCCTAATGCGGATCTGCCCTTCCGGAAACCACACTGGGCATCTGATAGGGCGTTCTTTTCCTAAATCTCGTAGTCTCTTGACTATAACGTTCTCCAGGAGCTTACCCATGGCGTCAATGAGGCATATGGGCCGGTAAGCCGAAGGCCCCGTCTTCCTCCCGGGTTTGGGGATCAGAACCAGGCTTGCCTTTTTCCACAGCCTCGGGAATCTCCCCTCTCTCAGAAGCTTGTTGGCAAGGTCTTGGAAGACCTTAGGCCACATTTTGACCAGTAGCCTCGCTACCTCTGGGGGAATCGTCCGGCACACCTAGGCCGCCTAAAGAAACCGAGGGCATTACCTGTTCCCTTGCCGCAGCGGTCAACTTAGTATTTAGTATGATCTCTAAAATGTCTAAGCTAAGTCCATTAAAAGGCTGTAAGAGCTCTTGTGATAAAAACAGGTTGCAACCTCTAAGCAGATGTGTTAACCTCGTGGCTGAAAAACAAGATCTAAGGATTAAGCCACAGTGGGCCCCCAATTGGGGTAGTCTGCTTGCCGCGAAGGCAAGTTTGTCCCTTCGACTGTCTAATGCCTTTGCAATGCCTTCCGGCAATATGGGGACACCTAGCAGCTCCAGGTTAACCTTGCCCACTACACGACAGCCCGGAAGTAAGTCAAAAAGGTTAGTTAAATCTAACGGCTCAACTTCGTTGTGAGCTGTTACATGTGCTTCACGTTTAACCGGGTTCAATGTAAGACCGCTAATAGCACCAAATCGAATAACTTTCCGTATGTCGTCAAGTACGGTCGGAAGGTCCCGCCCAGAATCCCGTCTTCTAAGTACCAGGCATTTAGGAGGGACTGCAGTGAATTCACCAATTCCTTAATACACAAACAAAAAAGTGAAGGAACCAGGGGATCACCCTGCTGAAGACCTGTCTGCGATAGCATAGCGTTGTGGGGCATTACCAGGTGGGATGGTTCTGAACTATAGGCCAGGTTCGTCTGATGGAACAGTAATGGTGCCCACGACTTGACTGCTCGAAGCAAATGATCCCTCCGGACGCTATTGAAGGCGTTTCGGAAGTCCAGCTTAACCATCACCGTTGGCAATTTGCTCGATTGCAAAAATGCACGAGCACAGTGGACTACTACCTCTGTAACCCCCGGGGTAGCGAATCCTAGCTGGTGTTGGCCAACAGTTGCTGAAATAGCTTCCCTATTATCGTAGCAGCCAATTTTGGCCGCCAGTCTGCGAACCACTGAGGAACAAGCGATCGGACGTAATAAGCCATCTTTTTTTAATGCAAACATCCTTGCCCCAAAGATAAGCGGTAAAAGACAAGGCGGGGGCGAGCCCCATCTGAGTACATCCACCACTTTAGCAATGGCGTCCGCCAGTCGACCGGCCGTGCTGCCCAGCGCACCAGACAACAAGTCATGCAACAGACGGGGTCGTATGAAGTCTAAGCCGGCAGCTGAACTTCAGCTAAATGTCTTCATCGTACTCAGTATCTCTTCCCGGCACTCAGTATCTCTTGCAGCCTACTTTAGTACATTGGAAAATACAGAAACTCTGCTGGAGATTGTTGGGGAACTCATAGCGTGTGCTGAAAAAACTGTATTCTGTGGAGATCTCAACTGTCCTCTTAATAAGGCAAAGTACCCAAGCACAGTGTCACTCCTAAACAAACTGGCATTTCGGAGCATATAGGTTGTATCTACAAGTGATGACTCGACATTTATCGCGCCGCAAGGACAGCCGACAATAGATATATTTGCTACAAATGCTAGGCCACGTAACATAACTTTTGGAGGAATATAAAGGGATACCCTGTTGTTTGGTATAGGATGGCATTTATTGGTTGCGATAGATATCTCACTTGAACCGCAGACTTTTTACAGCAAACGGCCTTCTGTGAGTCGCACCCTCGACATCACGCGACTGAACAACCGTTTCTAGAAGTGTTTTTCTGTTACAGCGCCGCCTGGAAGCATATAACTCTCACGACGTGGAGTCATATGCTTGCAGGCTTCGTAGCGTCATTACCGGTAGTATCCGACAAAACGAACTCGTAGTAGATATGTCCCATGGTACAATCACCAGTGCTGCTCTTACAAGCACTACATAGTGCAAGCAGACATCCTAGCACGTATACGTCCTGAGATGACGTCCTTTTACACACGACTAAGCCGCGACTATAAACATATGGTGAAAAAGGCTATAAACGATCATGAAAGACGAAATGAGTACAAGTTGCTGGTCGAGGCACATCAATCACCACACAAATAATTGCGTGTCGATAGACGCGCAACTGCATGTCCAATCCAGCCTGAGAAGTTAGACGAGTACTTCCGTAAATTCTCTGACGGCGCAGTAATCATTCCGAGCGCAGCTCCTATAGTAATTTTAACATGGAGCGAGCGAGCTCAGGACGCCTACCAGGCCTGTCTCGCCCTTCTAGCGATTCGGAGGTGGCTGACGCAATGGTAAATGCACCGCTGGGTAATGCTCCCGGGCCCGACCTAGTGGTAAATGACCATTTTTATCAGGCCACTATGCTTGTGCCGTGTTTCACTGCACTTTTTAATAAATTGCTTAGAACGTCTCAATTGCCCGTGGAATGGAGGACCAGTCTGCTTAGTATTATTGCTAAGGGAAAAAACCCGCTGGCTCCATCGTCCTGCCGAGGGATAATGAAAAAAAAAGCGTAATCTATAGGCTTCTATCGGCCATCTTGAATCTTCGCCGGGAGGTATTATTAAAGGTTACCAGGGCACCCCCGGAGCAGCAACACAGATATAAAATAGGCAAATCAACAATAACTTCGTGCGCCGTGCTTTTAAACTCGGTGCATTGTACACTTCGGATCAGGGGATGTTATTTATTCGCTGTGTTCGTGGGCTTTAAGGCGGCCTTCGATACAGCCTCGCGGACGATAATACTTGACAAGCTGGCACCCTGTGGAGTTCCACTGAGCATGGTGAAGCTTTTAGAAACCATCTTGCAGGAGGGACTGGTAGTAATAGACGATAGAGTTGCTGAGCACGCGCCGATCACTTAGATCACCGGTGTTGCTCAATCTGAGTCCCCTCTTGTTCTTAATGTTGGTAAGCGATATCTCAACGAAAATACAGGGTCGGCAAAATTTACATGTACGTCGATGATTTAAAATTGTTCTCTAGGGGACGTTTTTACTTGCAGCAGTTGCTTATAACTCTAGAGCGCAAAGGCGACCGGAACAAACTGGAGTTTAATGCGAGAACACACATAAAATCGATGATATTTCGACGACAAGGAAAACTAGCCAAAAGCGATGAGTTCCGACTGGGTTCAGGAGCAATCGAAATTGTTTCTTACTTCCTACTATTTAAAGTGAAATAGCCAACATCGACCCGCTGCTCCATGAACCAATACCAGTGACATCGGATTCGTGGAAAGGCTGCAGCTAGAAGGACCGACAACTAGTCATCACATTTGTCGTTTACGGCTTCCAGCTGAAGATCTGTGTGTGCCAGAAGTTTAATGAGATTTCGCCGGAGTGCACATGTAAACTTTGTAGCCGTCCATTTAATCCATATTAGCATCAATAGTCAATTGCAATTCTTTGGTCTCAACTCTGGAAATGTAATGCCTATGATGTATACGTGAAAACCAATCTTTGGTTAATAAAACTACTGCTACTAACTGGATGGGTGGCAGACTTAAAGTAACACCACATCGTTTCGTGGTGACATAGCCATTGTCTTGCATTCGAAGGATCATGGGTTCACATACAGGACCGAACACTATGTGTTATAATTTCCACTTTAGATAAAATATTAATGCCGGAGTGTACATTCTGGAATGATTACAGAAAACACAACAAATATGTATATATATATATATATATATATATATATATATACAGCGTGTTGCCGGAAAAATATGGAGATTTATCCAATGGAACATGGTCTCTGAGAAGTCTTGTTTCAGAGTAAGAGTTAAATTACTACTATTTGCGACACTGATGTTTTTGCCCGACATAGGAACGTAAAATGTGCTGTTGCGGGACAAAATGTGCATTTCGACGATTTGAATCACGGCTCGCATTGCCATAGGTATTGGTACCAAAATGATCGTCAATAAAATGCGCATTTGCCTGATTGTGTTAGTTTTGAGCACTGTGAATAGTAGGTTTATGATTTTGATGTATTTGGCGTAAAGGCTAATAAAATGACGCATTTTTTTGCGAATTCTAAACGACAGCGTATATCTTGCATTTTCTAAACGACCGTGTCACATCTTCTGGACAGCATTAAATGCTCTTCAAGACGCAGAATTCCCATACATACGACGATGTGGTTAGATTCTTTATAGAATGACTGGTTGCCTCGCAATTGCACATTTTGTGCTCCAATGTCGCGCAACAACACCAGTGTCACAGATTTTAGTAATATCACTCTCACAGAACTTTTAAGAGACCACGTTCCATTGAAAAAAAATGCGTTAGCGAGCTCTACAATTTCTTACATCGCTCGTTAAATCTTTCTGGGACAAAGACACTAATGCATGCGCTCAGTCTCGACATGTCCTCCGAAAAACCTTAATTACTCCGCAATTACGGTTCGCATTGCTATAGATTTGATACGAAAATGGTCGTCATGGAATGTGCTTTTGTTTGGATGCGGTAGTTTTAAGGATTGATTATGATTTTAAGTGTTATGATTTTGAAAAATTGGGGGTAACACATTTTTTGTAAATTTTCTTTTAAAAGACTGTCGCATTTTCTGCTCTTCGGAAGAAGCAGTTTTTCTCACGAACACGACAATGTACTTAGTTGTTGCACTAGTTGTCTTGCAACAGCACATTTTATGCTCCTATGCCGGACAAAAACACCAGTGTCATACAGGTAGTTCAACAAGTTCTTAAAATGAGCTTTTCAGAATTCGAATTTTGGCGCGCTTTCACCGCTATTGGAAACGGCAACTTTTCGAATGCTAGCAGTCAAAATATTATGGTGATTGGCCGTTGCGATTTCGTTTGATCGCTTTTCCCGTGCAACGTATCGGCGTGATTTTGAAAAATAGAGAAAAAGGAGTTTCGAGTGGTTATCAAGCATTTTTATTTCAAAGGTTGGAATGCGACCCAAGTGAAAACTGAGTTAGATGAGGTGTACGGTGACTCTGCGCCATGTTTTGCCACTGTTTCCAACTGGATTAATGAGTTAAAAATAGGTCGCAGGAGCACCGAGGATGAACTACGTTCAGGACGCCCAAAAACGGCAACTGATGAGGAAAACGTGGAAAAGGTGCGGAAAATCGTTGCCGCAGATAAGCGAGTGAACATTAGGGAGATAGCGGAGGCCTTGGGGATCAGTTTGGGTAGAGTGCATTTCATCCTGCACGAAAACTTGAAGATGAAAAAGCTCAGAGCAAAATGGGTGCCGCATTTGCTCAACCAAGGCCAAAAAAACGCGCGTGTTTCCGCTTCACAGCGAAATTTGGCCAAGATGTCGAGAAATCCGTCGGATTTTTGGCGCAGATTCGTGACCGTCGATGAAAGCTGGGTCCATCACTACACTCCCGAGACCCAAGAAGCATCTCGTCAATGGTGTGCACCTGGTGAAGGACCTCCGAAGAGGGTGCGGACAACGGCATCGGCCGGAAAGATGATGGCCACGGTTTTTTGGGACCAACGTGGAATAATTCTGGTCGACTACCTTGAGAGCGGTAAAACGATCACGGGAGAATATTATGCAAGACTGTTGGACTGCCTGAAGCAAGAACTCATCGTGAAACGGCCCGCTTTGCAGAAGAAAGTTGTCCTGTTTCACCAGGACAATGCTCCCGCACACAAGTCGCGGCAAGCAACGGCAAAACTGGCCCAACTGAGGTTCAACAACCTTCCTATTCTCCAGACCTGGCCCCCTCTGATTATTTCCTCTTCGGACATTTGAAGAATAGTCTCGGTGGAAAGCGTTTTTCCAGCAATGAAGAGGTTAAGGCTGCTGTCGATGCCTATTTTCAGTCTAAAGACGCGGAATTCTACTCAAGAGGTATAAATGCTCTGAAATCTCGGTGGGAAGTGTATTGAGCTTCTCGGGGAGTATATCGAATAAGAAAAAATTAAAAACAAGATTTGGAAAATTCTTGGTTTTCATTTTAAGAACTTGTTGAACTACCTGTAAATTGTAGTAATTTAACTCTTACTCCTAAAACTACTAAACAAGACTTCTCAGAGACCATGTTCCATTGGAAAAATATTCGCTCTAACGAGCTCTACAATTCTGATTATCGATTCTCAAATAATCAGGCAATACGCTGTATATATATATATGTAAGAAATTAAGGAGCATTAGGTAAACATTCGTGAAAGTACTGATTATAACGTCGATTCTTACTTCTTAGCGCAGCATTTAGGACTTGCTTGGTTTTTTTCCGTCCAGAAAGCCAATTGTCTTTGTAGCTGAATTCCGGTATTACGGTGAGATCATACTCCCAATTTCGGTTCACGTCAGTTAAATTAAATGTCTGCGGAAAATGCAATTTGCCAAACCATAACAAAAGACAACACTAACGTATAAGTATGGCTTTTATAGAAACGCACGTCAATTTTAATCAATCTAGTCAGGTATCATAAATTGTATATAACAAAAAAGGTGCTAACTTACGCAAATTACATGGAACGATATAGAGCCGGTAATAATAGCGTGTCGGTCCATAAGGAGGACTTTATTTTCGAT
Source organism: Dermanyssus gallinae (assembly GCA_003439945.1). Taxonomy (NCBI): domain Eukaryota; kingdom Metazoa; phylum Arthropoda; class Arachnida; order Mesostigmata; family Dermanyssidae; genus Dermanyssus; species Dermanyssus gallinae. The sequence goes on from QVRM01000529.1 coordinate 111,778, forward strand.
TTATGCTGGCATTTAGGTCAAACGTATCGCCTAGCTGTTGGCAATGTTCCTAGTCGTATTGTTAAAACTCAGCCACAGTGAATAGTGTGGTACGAAGACCTTTTCGTCTCTGCGGCACCGAGTCCAACTAAGGTGTATATGTCTTTGTCGTCGGAGCTTCCTTTGGTGGCATTTCAGCGATGCACGGGTTGACGCATGCCGGGGTTTCTTTAGCGGGCCTAGAGTGAAAGCCATTTGCGGTAGTCCGTCGTTAGTAATCGGTTTGAGAATGTCCAACGGTTCGATAAGACTCATCTAGGTCCCGAAATATCACGGCCTTGGTCTGTAGGACCGCATGGACTGTCTCTTCCAATGATGCTTTCTTGTTTAGTTGCTGATGGTAGTTGCCAGTGAAATCGGGAGTAGTACCTCGCGGTACAACACAGTCAGGCATCTTTCGCCTGTACCGCTTCTTGTAGCTCTTTTAACGTCTACTTTAGCTGTTGCTGGGTCAGTGTTATTCCTGAGAGCACGTAGAGCGTCAGCGTAGAACGCATTGTCTGATTTAGCGACAACTTTGAAGAGTCAGACTTGATCCTCATCTTCTTGTCGTGAGTCTATTTTATTTTTCGGGTTTTTACTTGGATTTTCATAGTATTACACGAAGGCTTGTTCAAAGAATTTTCGCATGGGAGTGATATCGGCTGTTTCCAAGATGGATTCTGCCGCTGCCTAGAGGTCTCTTGTCTTGAAGATGCCGCAGAGATTCATCGCTGCTTTTCCTAAGGCCTGCAAAAAAAACTGATTCCGTTCTGCTCAGCGTATGGGGTCAACCTTGCGTGAAGTGCCTGTGTTTTCAACTCCATCGACCGCCAGGATGTCCCGATTCTGCAAGGAAATAGATTTCCCATCCTCAAGGTACATTCTGCAGTCCGCAGAACGGCGACGATAGTCGACTTGTCTTTGTCGGCTCTTTGTGACAGCAGTGAAGCTCTTTTTGGAACCTTGGCAGCTATAAATAAATCTGGCAGTGGCAGAGGGGGGAGTCGAATTTTATTTTAGTGGCGTCAAAGCTTGTTTAAGCGCTTAATCGAATCAAGTCCCAACAGGATTACGGTCTCTTGATGCATCAACAGTCTACGAAAACAAAATACACGTTCTACGCACGGCAAAGCGTAAATAAAGGAAGCAGGCATGCGCTTCTGGCGAACCCGGCGGAGTGATTAATTGCCTCTCCTTTCAATTATTCATGATGGTCGATCACGGCGTGAGCTCGCAAATATTGCGTAATGTCACAAATTATATTCTAACAAGACGGCGTTTATTAATTTGTTTCTCTAGGCCAAATTGAATAACCCAACGTATCTGATGTTGACGTATCCAACTAACTATTTGCGATTATGATGAAACTATTTTTTATCAATATATGTCTGGAGTGGTTGGGTTACAAAAGGAATTCCTTCTTAGCATGTACCCAGTATGCGTCGTATGGGACTTGGATCCACGACTTATATATCAGAGTTGCAGAACATCGTCGCCACATTATACCGCCGACATGCATGTGCATTTAGTTATAGGTATATGCACATACACCAATACATACCTGACCTATTAATAGTTTGACCAGTGCACTTCTATAGGTCAAAAGGTGGGTACCAGTATAACCAGTTAGTTGTAGTTCAAGACTATATATATATATATATACACCAGTCCAAAATGTACGGAGGATCAACAAAACCATTCTATTCAACGAGCCTGTACTGGGATTTTTTTACTTGTACCCAACATATAAGACTAAATCTTTGACCTCAAACGCGACCCCGTCGCTTTTTACGGCATCCAGGTCATCTGGAGACAGCTTTCGCGGCAGCAACTTGACATGCTAGACCGCGTAAAACCGGCTTACCTTAAGCGTGTAATAGGTCTACACTCGTCAAGCAAGAACCGCCTTGTGTATCTGCTGGCGGACACTCCGTTGTTCGTCGAGGATCTAAAGAGACGTTTCAACCTGCCAGAGACTCCCGCTTACAAGGAATTCATCCGCATGTGGGAGGGCAAAATGGCGAACATCGACCCGGACATATTTGATACGGGTGCCATGCGAGACAGCACCTGGAAGGACCTAGGCCGCACAAACCGCCACATTGTGACTCGTTTCGCGGTACACGGGTTTCACCACGTCCTGTGCGGGACACACGGTTTCCACGACCCTCATCCATCATGTATATGTACTTGGTGCGGGGCCTACTGCACAAAGTATCACGGGGCAATTTGCCCACGTGTAGTCTCTTTACGGAGCCTCTCGCAGTGATATTGTTTTTATTTTACCATTCGATCATTGACTACGTACCTGACAAAGGTGATTTTAATAATTAAATAAATATAGCTACCCACAACGAGACAGTATAAGACTAATTAGTGTTTTCAATTTTTTTTCACAGTTAATTCTTAAGTAGAATCCATATACTTTCAAATTAATTGCAGTGGACAAAATTACAAAAATAGGGCGTGCATGTAGCAATAGACGTTAAAAAATGCACGATACCGTAATTTGCCCTTCGCAGATCGTCAGAGTTCTGTTGCAGGTTCCTTGCAGGATCAGGCAGAGGTCAATACGAAACCGGTTTGGGTAGACTTTTAAGTTGTTATGGCAAGTAACAGTTACAGTTAAGTGCCTAGGACACCGCTTGACCTGAACGTTGCGAATCGCGTTGAGCCCTAAAACAAGCGTGTTTATTTAACTTCCAAATAGTATCAGAGCTAAACTGTACAAAAGGCAACAAATAACAAACCACACATCGTCCTATAGTGCATATTTAAATAACGCCTCCATCTATAAAATCGATTTTTGGGGGATTCTGTAGCTGTATTTCCCTACAGCGGCATTCATCGGCTAAATTGAGGACGACTTTTTCTCGACACAAATGCCTCTGCTATTCACTATTCTTGCACTTTTAGAGACGCACATGTTGCGCCGGACTGATTTGATCAATTATGGATCGATTTTCACTCCTCAATGTTGGTCATGTATCTTCATCGAGGTTGCATGCACGTTTGGAAAACAAGTAACAGAGACGTGTTAGTTAAGTTACTTCTTCGTGAATCGTTGTTCGTGTGTTTCCGTATCAATACGACGAGCGCCGCTACTACGTGTGGTTATTGCGGTTAACCATTCAGTAGCTCGTCTGATTTGTGTACCTTTCTATGACCTTCAACCACGGCAAGTCTTTGATGCAATCATCATCACTGATATCCTTCTTCTACTTGGATCGTTTATGGTTGCTCCTGCTGCTTGTATAGCCATCGCTTGTAGTTAGTACAGTCTGAGCAAGGCTATATCGGTATCATCGAGGTATTAATTTAATTGTGTCCGATAAAAGTGAGCCTAAAGTCTCCGGAAAAAACAAGGATGGAAACCTGTATAGAAACAGGTAAGGGATCAAAGATTCCTTAAATCCGTTAGAAATTTTACAACGCTGGGTAGCTTAGCAAAATTTGTTTGTGATCGTAAATGTTTGCTATCGTTCAATCGTCACCTCACCGCAGCAATCTTCTATCTGAGCATTAGGAACTAGTTGTCGTTGGTATCTTTAATGAGGAGTTTCCAATCGTAGGTCCTTAAAACGAGTAGCTTAAACAATGCGCTCGGTAAAAATCATGGCGGGTTTAATCAAAGTATTGAGTTTCCTACACAGGAGCTTGGTATGGTAAGGTATGCGCCGAGTTAAACGCTCGGAGTGGTGAACCACATTCGTGAATCAAGGCACCTCTCGATACATTAAAACGAATTCCAGCATAAACTAAATCCGCAAATGCTGAGTAGAGCTATTTTATAGCTGTAAGCAAAAATGACCCGCAATTGTCCTACAACGGCATTCATCGGCTGAATCGAAGAATTCAGCCGAAATTTGGTATTTTAGCTAGATAAAATGTCTCATCACTTCAAAAAATATTGTTTTAATAGTTGCTTCCTTGGTATAATAAATAGGGTTGAACCTGAGAAAAATCTAAGTTGTATATATAAGTTGTAGCTACGACATGTTTGCTGTAATATACCCTGTATATGAATAAGTAAAACTCCCCTCAAAAGGGGGAAGGCGCTGGTTCGGGATGCAACGACACCGTCGGTAATCCCCGACACCCTCGGTCTCTCAAACCTGTAGGCCAATAATTCGCGGCTGGCTTTGCGACAGGCAAGGCTAAACGACCAAAAGTTAACGGGGGGGGGGGGAGGAAGGCATGGTCGCTTCTCTAGAAGATTGGCAAACGAACTTAACTTTTTTTTTATAGAGGACTAACTGGGAAATGCGGTTGCACACGCGGGCACCGCGGCAGGGGAGTTCCCTGCAGATTCCTGCATGATAAGATTCCTGAGGGCCGGTAGTGTGGGGCTCCAACCTACTAAAAACCAGTCATGTCCCCGTCCCCCACACTGACTGGGAACTGCGTTGCGCATATCATCGAACAGTCAGGGGGGGGGGCGAGTCTTCTACTCCTGGCGGGTGTGTTCCCCGGGAGCCACGGTGAGGAGGGGCGCCTTAGGTAGTTGGCGCTCGTTTTCTTCTGTAGAATGGCTCTGAAGACTCCGGCTGTGGTGTTCCAGTTTAAAAGCGTTTCCGTCATTTTTTGTAGGTTAAAATCCGGTGTGTTCATTAGGAGCAGTAGAGGTACGCGCTGCTCCGCCCATGCTGGACACTTCAGTGCCGTGTGGTCTGAAGTGTCTTCCGGTCCGTCGCCGCAGTGGATGCATTTAGGACTGGGAGCCTTCCCGATCCTGAACAGGTAGGACTGGAAGTCGCCATGCCCTGTCAGGATCTGGGTCGTGTAGAAGGTGAGTTCACCCACCGGGCGGTTTAGCCATTCCTTGATGTCGGGTATAACGGCGCAGAGACTGGTGCCAGGGGCACCCTCTTGTAGGCCGACCCATTCTTCCTGCCAGAGGTCGATAGTATGCCGACGCTCCTCGTCCTTTTTGCGCTGGGGGTTACCCCATAAGCGGCGGCGTTCGGCAGCTTTCAGATCCCAGGGAATCGTTCCAGCAAGGACGAAAGCTGCCGCTGCGCTTACCGTCCGGTACGCTGCGATCACCCTGAGGGCTCCGACCCTCTGGGCCCGACGCAGGCGCGTCCTGTTGACGGCAAGCTTTAGAGTGTCGGTCGGCCAGGCCGGAGCTTCGTATAGGGCGACTGACTCAGCCACGGACATGATTATTCGCCGCTGGGTTTTTCGTGGTCCATGATTATTAGGCATAAGCCGTGCGACGTTGTTTGCTGTCTTGGTTGCCTTCTCCGTCGCCCGCCGCACGTGTTCAGTGCCGCGGAGACCCCTGTCTAGGGTGACCCCGAGGTACCTGACCTTGTCAACAAGCACAATCTCTTGGTCTTCTAGGCGAAGGTGAATGGCAGGACAGTTTCTCCGTCCTACCAAAAGTATTGGCTCGCTCTTGGCGGGGGCGAGGGCGAGTCCCGCCGCTTGCATCCAGCGGGCGACGTCTTCAAGTGCTTCGTTCGCACGGCTTTGCAGCAAGTCCGGTGTCCGGGCCTGGACGGTAAGGACGAGGTCGTCGGCATAGGCTAGGAGGTTGACCCCGGGGGCAGGTCCCTTAGTCGCAGCACGTCGTCGTACGCTATGTTCTATAGCAGGAGGCCAAGTATGGAGCCCTGTGGCACCCCTGCAGTCATGTTAAAAACGATTCCGTGGGACTGTACTGTCCGGTCCTTTAGGTAGTTTAATATAATGCGCCGTAGGTAAAAGGGAACGTTCTTCCTGTGAAGAGTCTCCAGGATGACTCTCCAGGGTAGGCTGTTAAAAGCGTTTCGTACGTCTAGTAAAATAGCGAGGTAGAGGTCCCGTCTTCTTGGCGGGGATTCGTGGAGGAGTTCGGCCTGCGTCTGGATCCGCCGATTGTCGAGTGGCCTTTGCGGAATCCATGCTGGGCCTCTGACAGCAGGTCGTTCTCCTCCGCGAAGTCCCGCAGGCGTGGCTCCACGACAGACTCGAAAGCTTTGGCCAGGGAGCCGAGTAGGCAAATAGGGCGGTAAGAGCTGGGGCCTTTGGGTATGAGGACCAAGCTTGCGGCCTTCCATGCGCTGGGAAACGAGCCCGACCGGAGCATCCCGGTCGCCGCTGACGCCACAGCTTCTGGAAATTCGTTCATCAGTGTTGTGACCGCGGAGACCGGGACACCATCTGGGCCCGGTGCCTTTCCCTGTTTGAGGCTTGCCGCAGCGTCCAGCACCTCTTGGAGCGTGACCTCCGGGGTATCCTCTTCCCCTGAAGCCTTTAGGTAGGGGGCGCGGTCGAAGGGTGCGTGTTGAGGAAAGAGCGCCTCGATCGCCACCCGCGCATCTTCCGGAGATATTTCTACCTTGCGCTTGTAAGGGGGGAGCCCCCTGATCATTTTGTATGGGCGCCCCCAGGGCTCGTCCTCCAGCTCCTCCAGGAAAACCCTCCAGGAGCGTTCCTTGCTCCTGAAGATTTCCCTGCGCAGGAGGGCCCGCAAGTTCTTGTATACGGCTCTAAAGCGTCTGGCGGCCTCCCCGTCGTGTGACGATCGTCTGGCGCGGGTGAGCCACCGTCGCGCTTTTAGGCATTTCCGCCGTAGTTGTCCCAGTGCCACGGTCCACCAGTGTTTTGGCTTTCCTCGGTATCCTCGACGTGCGGGACGGCCTGGGGAGACCGCGCACACCTTTTCTAGAAGCAGCTGGAGACCCTCCGCCGCAGTTGGAGGTCTCTCTGCTGCTATAAGGGCCCTGAGGGACCTCCGAAGTTGTTCGGCTCCCTGGCGTATGATGGGCGTACGCTGCGTTGGATTTGTCATCGCGGCAGTAGTCACGTGGAATTCGATGATAAAATGGTCGCTGAGGGATTCCTCTTCCTGTAGCACCTTCCAGTCTAAAATCTTGTTGGCATCGGCCCTGCGCGTGATAGTAAGATCGAAACATGAGGTGCGCCCGGCCCTGTGAAAGGTGGGCGTACCTTTGTTAAAAACCACGAGGTCTTCAGCCGCTAACCAGTCGAGGATTGCGAGCCCCCTATGACTGGTTCTGGCCGAGCCCCATGCGCTGGCCGCGGCGTTAGAATCTCCGCTTATTACTAAAAGTGGCGCGTCAGTTTGGTTAAAAGAGGAAGATAAGTCGTCTAAAAGCCTGTTAAGGTTGTCAAGTGGAACGTTAGGACTGCAGTAGCAGGAATAAAAGCGTCCGATGTTTGCGACGTCAACCCATGTAAAACCGTAGCCGCAGCCGTGTCTGGAGATGCGCATCTGGCTGCGATGGTCAAGTACGATGCTCGTAGCGCTGCCGGCGTCTGCAAAACAGTCCGGGGAACGGTTTTCTGCCCACCGGATGTTAGGCTCGCTGAGCAACAAGAGGTCGGCTCCTACTCTGCTGCTGACCTCCTGGAGCATGTTGTGTGCGCCTCTGCTGCGATTGCAGTTGAGCTGGAGTACTTTACGAACTGGCGTCATTGTCGTTGGTGGGCGTGGCTTGCTTGTTAGATGCCTTCGTTGCACGAGGGTCCAGAGGAGGCGATGTCTTCCCGTGGGTAGCCGGTGCCGGGGTTGGGTTTGGCACTCGTGTTATCGCGAGGTGCGCGGCCGTTGGCCGGGTGCCGCGGCGGCGGAGCTGCTCCAGTTGTTCTCTGTACTTTGGACAAGCGGCAACGTTGGCCGCGTGTCCTGCTTCGCCGCAGTTATAGCAGGTCGCCGCCGCTTTGCATTCTCTTGAGAGGTGTCCAACTACCCCGCACCTGTGGCAGCGCTTACCTGTGACGACCGCGCCGGTGCACGAGGGAGCAGAGTGGCCCACTCGTTGGCAGCGCTGGCACGTCGGCACGGTGATCCACTCCGAGATTGGGCACGAGGACCACCCCATGTAAATGCGTTTGATGTTTAGGAGCCTGGCGGCGTCGGGAGGAGCCGCTCGGACCAGGGACGTCCATCTGCCGGTGGCCCCCTTTTGTGGGGATTCCACGGCAAGTGGTCCCTCGATGGGCAGCGCCTTGCGGATGGCAGCCTCGATGTCTTGCTGGGTGGTACCCTCCATGACATCCCTGATCAGGAGACGCTTTAGTGACGTCCTGTCTACGCTGGCGTCCGCCTCCCCGGCTGACTGCAAGGCCTGGAGAAAGGAGCTAGCCTCTCCTTGTACCGCCTCTGCCACCACCAACCGCACATCTCCGCTGGGCAGTTGTTGAACTCGATTTACCCTCACGTTGTGGGCATTGGGGACAACCCTGACGCCCAGTTCTTTGATCATGTCGGCGTAAGTCTTGCCTTTCTTCTTTTTGAGAAGGAAAGTTGTTGTGGTGCTGGCCGAACTCTTCTTGCCACCGTCTGCCCCCCCCCCCTGTCTGTGCGCGCCGTAGGGGTGACAGCAAGATGTAGGTCTTGTGCCCGGGAGAGGCATTCCAAGAGTTTGCCGACTCCCCTCCGCTCGCCCTGGCTTGTCATGTGGCAGGGTATTGGCCCAAGGTCCCTTGAGCCCGCGAGGGCCTTGGCTTTTTTCAGCGCCTGGTCCAGGAGATTCTTGTCCTGGAGGAGCGTTGCGTCCTTAGGAAGCGTGATTGCCACTAGGGCCCGAGTGATGGGCTCGCCGTCATCCCCCGATTCGCAAACTTGGCGCGACATGACCACCCCTGTCCTGCGGCCGACCTCGCCGGCTATGCCCTGGAACTGGCAGGCCATGTTCTGCCATGTGGTCTTGTCTGAAGGATCGTCTTCCCGGGCAACCAGGATCCGAAGGGGGCTCTCCTTCAGGATGCTGGCCCCGAGGTGCGACACCCTTGTGTAGGCCGCCGCTGGCCGCGCTTGAGGTCCTCTTCTGTTTGGCACTTCTCGATCATGGCAGTGATGTTGTCAACCTGCCGCTCCAGGGCAAGGGTGTCAGGTGTGCACTGGCACCCCGAGTCTGCGGTCTCGTTAACGGTCTGTGTGCCGACATCCTTACTTCGTGCCTTGGCCTCTTTTGTCGCGACGCGAAGTTCCTCAGCCAGGTTTTTCACCATTACGTCCATGTTTTTTCTGCTGGCCGCGTGGTTAGTAAGCCGTTGTGCGATGGCGGCTATCTTGTCGAGGTAGTTGCCTGAGACCGCTTCGTCGGGGTTACCCCCGCCAGGAGTGATGTTATCGTCGTCCTTTGCGTTTTCTTCGCGGCCCGGGTGGGGGCTGCATTTGCCCGGGTCTTTTGCCCGAGAAAACATAGTGCTAATAATGACTACTAAAAGTTCAAATAAAGTAAAAGTAGTTCAGAACACGAAAGTTACCAGGATAACAAGATCAATTTAAGTTTAAGAAATTTAAGAGTGAGAATTGTAAGCTATGCTATGTGAGTAGGCAAATTATTTAGATTTAGACTATTAAAAGTTAAGTGTGAAGTAAGAAACTTTATTTATTTAAAAACAAAAAAAAGTAGTTAAACTATGGTAAAAAAAAAAAAAAACAACACCGCTGCGATTTGAACCTAGACCGGTCTGGCTTGGACCGGTACTGTGATCGCCGACGCTGCCACTCTGCTATCCACTCCCCGTGCACAGCAGCGCTTCGGCACGCGCTCTATCACTCTTCGTGGCGGCTTGTCGTAGTTGTTATATACAATGTTGAAAATGAGCACTTAAGTAGGCAGCGCTCATTTGCACTTATATACAGAGTTAGTACTATACACAGATAGTTACGTACACAGTGGGCTACGTGTATAAACACTGCCGGGAAGCCCGGTTAACCGGCCTAGCGGTGACTGCACGGACGATGTCTGGCACCGTTCGAACTTTTCGAACGTTCGAATTTCAAACACGCGTGAACACAAAACAAAAAAAATCGAGTTTTGCACAGTACCTTTGCAGTAACTACTAGTCGCGTTGAACTCCCTACCGCTGAGGTCGTCGAGTGCAATTGGTCAGCCTTTTCAGGCCTCAGGTAGGTTCCTGCACTCTTCGAGCAAGTTGTACGGAGCAAAACCAAACGTGACCGCACGTGACGACTGCTAGAAACGAACTAAACTGGCGAGAGGGGAGAGCTCTTAACTATCTACTTCAACGGCTTTCACTGGCGGTTCAGCGCGGCAATGCGGCAGCAATCATGGGCACACAGAGGAGCTGCTTAAAAGGTAGGCTCGTTCGGCAGCGCTTTTCATGAGCCGACCGTAATAAAGTAAAATAGATAAAATCAAACAAGTACTACTGTTCTCTATTAGATACGGGTCGTTTTGCTTACCTACTTGCCCAAAATTCCTGCATATTCAATTATCTCTCTGCCGAAACGTCCTGCTGCCTATTTTAATACACAAATATGTATATATAAATATATATATATATATATATATATAAAGCGAGCACTGCCGACGACTGTGCAAACGGATTGTAAATGATTAATAAATCATCACAATATTTTCTATATATATATATATATGCTTGTAGCCTAAACGAGCTTCTTGCACTTACGTCCGGGTCCGGTTTCTATATGTCCGACGTAAGTCTGGGTTTGAGTTCTATCGCACTTAACGTGGAGAGTAAAGCGCTCATCACTGTGCCAATAGGGAAAATTACTCAAGGTAACTGACCCCAGGGCTTTGTGCGTGGAGTTTAGGATCATGGCTTCATTTCGAAATTGGAGCTCATACGTCGGGTTATCGCACCATACCTCCTCCGGCAGCCCTACCAGAATGTTTGCATAATTCGACAGACGAACCACTTCTAATGAGAGGTTACCCCATACACCTAGAACGAAACAACATAACATGCATACTTAGCGAGTATACAACCGTTAATAACAAGCTTTAGCTAAAGTTTAAATTTTGACTTGCATCAATCAACCTTTCTGGTTAAACCGTAAAAAGCCCAGAAATTGATATTTTTGAAGAAACTTTTCGTTTCGACGCGCTTCAACACAATGCAATATAATCTTTATCAAGGTGCTTATGATGATTGAAATCAGTTTCATACAAGAAAGCTAAAGCTGAAGTAACACCTAGGCGTATTTACAACTCAATGATTGGTTAGTGATAGAGCGTATATTTAGTGCTGTCTGAAATGTCTCTAATAGACACATCGGTACAGATAGTTCCATAGAGCCAGCAAGGTTAGCGCCAGGCTACGCACGATTATTGTAGCGCAGCCCTAGAAAATCGTCGCAATTTTCCGTATAATTAGAGAACATTGCACAACGCATGCTCAATTTTACTTGCAACACAAGCAAAAACGCATTCTAACGCAAGCAATACGTATTCATTGGCTTTCTCCTCCAGTTATGAGTGCAACGACGTCTGTCATGAGGCTGACTAGTGTTATGAGGCTTTAGGCCATTAGCGGCAGAGACTATTTCATTGAATTATTACTTTTAGTAGAGATTACGCTATTGGATTTCATATTGGCTTGAGAATGTATACCTAACTACGCATGTAACCCCTTTTAGATCAGTGGCGCTTAGAGCAGCAGTATAACTGCGTACGGATTTTGAGTTATATACCTGTAAGGTTTTCTGTCCAACAGTTCGTTCAGTAGTACTTTTACAAATCGTTGATATCAGTGCATGTTGCCCTGCGCCGTTTTAAAATAGTTAATTATTGCAATCTGTAGTCGTCTTTTGCGAACACACAAAACCAGACTATGCTACCTCACCTGCACAATGACTTGAGCAATCTTTCGTGGTAAACATTTGCGTATATGCAGACCCCGTTTTTATTCCTTGGTCAAGCATTTCAGGCGTTATAGTCGCGTTGTATCGAGTTCTAGGCTGTAGACCGCTCACTTTTATACTCTGCAAGACAGTGCATCATTCGTTATTTAGCAAGCAAGGTGGTGGCTTAACATCCACGCCACTGTCTTGTACATATTTGAGAGGTTGCGAATTTAAATCTTGGGGGTCTGGTAGTACAGTTTTCTATGCGCATCGAACGAATTGCAAAGTAGTACAGTTCAATGCCAGTACAAGGCAATTCATAGATGTTTCGAAATCAAATTAAGGATCCTACATCTTTTTCTAGACGGCATATATGTATCGCCCTCTGTCAGCATTGCAGACGACCGGTGCAACCACATCTGCTAAGACGCTGCTAAACCACGCTTTTTGACGTTAACGCATAGTGGACCTTGCTGGGCATTTCCACAGACTTTGTTCGGTCAGGATACGGCAACGCAAGCAGTGCCAAAGAGAAAAAAAGACAAATATTTCGCAACTTTTAACAACCGAAAAAAAAAACGCTTACCTGATTTAGACTTGGCGCACAGTAGCTGCTTGGCGGAACCTGGTCGTTTCTATAGAGTTGAAACAGTACATAATTGCACATAACAGGCCTAAGGTGCCTTTGTGTGTGTGTGTGTGTGTGTGTATACGTGTGTCTTTTGTAATTTCTTGGAAGGTCGTTGTTACGCCCTGCCTTCCCTGATATCCTATTCGACTTGTGTAGGCCGTGAGCTTACACTAACATAACATAAACGAAGTGCGCATTTACAATCAATCATTCCATGAGCAACGTTTTAGTCGTTATCGAATCATTCACTTCGGAATATCGGAGGTCCGTACCGTTAAGTTGCCTTGACGAGGCACATAAACGCTCGCACATGAGGTGCCTTTTAGAGGACAGACGACTATGTGAAATCTCATTTCCCAATCTCTTTCACCGTATTCAATAGCAAATGTAGCAGCGGCCGGATCCCGATGTATAGTCACATTACGGATGTCGGGTAGGCCTGCAAGAAAATAGTCGTTTGTATATATATATATATAGAATAGAATAGAATAGAAAACTCCTTTATTCATGTCGTAAAGGGTGATGAGAAAAAAAAAACTGGTCGCAGAAGGGATGTGCTCAGTCCTGTTGTGAATATCTCTGGCAAACGCGCCAGGCGTACATATTGTTTATGCGCTCCGTTCTTGCAACGCATCTGGGCACATACATTATTTGGCTTCGGCGATTGTTTGGCCGCACTTCAAAAAAATGATCGATAAGGCTCGCACCTATAAGTTGAGCTAGAACACGTTTATATATATATATATATATATATATATATATATATATATATATTTATATATATATATATATATATATATATATACAAATATATACTCGTATATATATTTGTATATATATTTGTTAGTGATTTGGCGCCAAGGTGTACGGCCGTGTGTGAACGCTTGCTTGTGTGAACGCAGGAGAGAAAACACAGAGAGTGGCATACCATGGTAATGCGTGAAGTTCAGTGATTATTTCGGTGTATTGTGTGGCGAAACCACCCACGCAGCAGTCGAGAGTCTCCGAGCGGTCCGTTGCGCATACAGATTCAAATTCTAACGGCTGCTCAGGTTAAGTGAGTTAAGACAGTGTGTAGGTGTATTTAGGTGAGTGAGCCAATTTCAATATGGCAAGTGATGCTGGATCATCGCCTGGTGGGATAGGGTCCACGACACCCAATCCAATGGATTCAACTATGAATCTCCCAGGCTACACGCGCAGCGGCGGCTTAAGATACGTGCCGGCCAGCTCATTGTCAGTATGCAATTGTGGAGGTGTATTAGAAAAAAGAAAGGTGGCTGAGCGCAGCCCTCCATATACAGGCTGCGCCGCCTGTGAGATGAATACACGAATGACAGCGGAAATGGAGTTGGCAAAGAAAAGCGCTAAGACATGGTGCGATACAGCACAAGCTATGCAGGATCGCTGGCAGAGCATTATTACAGATGTCCAGCAGAGGCTAACAAGAATGGAAGAAAGAGAGGCTCAAGTTGAGGAGAAGGAGAGGCGCGCAGTAATCATACAGCAGGAATTAGCCGCAATGATCGAAGAAATCAAGCAAAAGGTCAATGATAATAAAAAACAGCGGCATGGTGGCGATAACAACGAAATAGTTAATGAGCTAAGAGAAAGGCTAGCTGCTGTTGAGGAAGCAACGTCAACGGTAGCGGCAAATGTCGAAGATATGGAGAAATGGATCCGGGGAAAAAAGGAGGAAGACGAGAGGCGCGCTGTTGAAGAGGAGACAGTGGTGTTAGACTTAAGCCACAGTGACGAAAAGGAAGAAGAAAGACAAGACGAAGAGGAAGATGCGACGGAGGCGAAAGGATGCAGGAGAGGACAACAACAGAGCAGCCGAAACGAGATCGCCAGAGGAGAGGCGAGCCCACAAATGGAGAAGAGAGAGATAGAGTCTAGTCAGCGAGAGGAAGGAGAGAGGAGAGCGGTCGAAACACAGCAGCAGCAGCAGCAGCAGCAGCAGCAACGGCAGCAACCGCAACAGCGACATCCACCGCAACAACAACAAGAGCAGCAGTTAAATCGGATAAGTTTACCTGATCGACCAGAGGAGGCGGTAGTTAACAAATCAATAGGAAAGCGGGTGGTAGTTGCTGGAGATTCAAACGTAGATAGAATAGAGAAACAGGTTAATCAGGTGGCTATTAATACAGGAGGGGTTTATTTTATCACTATGGGGGGCCGAGGAGTAAGGGATATTGTGGCAGCAACAAAGCAATATATTCAAATGTTCAATAATGTGGAACATAGGCTAGTGTTTCATGGGGGACTGGTAGATGTGTTTCAGGCTCGGGATATAGAAGGTGCTGTGAATGAGATAAGCACACACATACAAAACCTGATAGAATTTTGCAAACGGAGTAACGTAGTACTGACAGTGTGTTCGCTTCCAATGGTCGTGGATACTAAAGAAGGGCGGGACTATCGGGGTACGTGCAGGGCAGTCAATAAAAAAATAATGCAGTTGGTCAGAGCAGCGAATTACAAATACTTGTCTCTTGAATACATTCAAGACAATCCAAGGGCCATGGCCTTTGATGGAGTGCACTAGGGGGGTAGGTGCGGTACTAGCGGCACGGCCAATTGGCAAAAGAGCGTGCGATTGGCACAAAGTCAGGCCTACTATAATTAAAGTAGTCAATGCCCAAGTAGGATATAGGGCAACAGAGCACGTTAGGGGGATGCAGACGTGGAATCAACAAAATCAGCGCAGTGCACCGGAAATGCGAGTCCCAACACACAAATTTTTCCGGCACGCGGTATGGGCATTTAAACGAGGGGCAAACGGTACGCTACAGACACACAGGATGGGACAACAGATACAGGGACATAAGAGAGATGAGGGGACAGCATGGATACAGGGAAGAGTGGGACAACAGGTACAGGGGGAAACGGGACAACGGGAGCTCTTTCTCGAGGGAGGGGGAACACATAGGAGCAGCGGAGATCAAGGGGGCATTGGAAGTGATCAGACGGTTGGCCATCAGTGGCATCGAGGGGAGGAGATAAGGTTGGCCTAACATGCAAAAGAGGAAGCAGGGCAAAAGGAAAGCCTAGGAGTAATGTTCCTTTTGAGCGGGTTGCCATGCTAAATATGAGAGGGGGGAGGCGAAGAGGAAAGTGGGAAGAATTATATAAATTACTAACAATAAGGTCTGTGGATATCATGATAGTAACGGAAACGCATTTGCGGGATATACAGGCAAATGGAAATTGGCGATGGGTTCCAGATGGAGTTTGGCAAGTATATATGTTTTTTTTCGTCGTCTGCTATCGGTGAGTACAGTCATAAGTAGAGAGCGCTCCCGTTCGGGAGTCAATTTACCTAGTACATTCTATCACGAGAGCAACCAGTGGAATTCTATCTTACCTTGGTCGTCTAGTTACGTCACAGTGGCGTTAACAAGTCCAACGGGAAATCCAAAGAAACGAAATAAAAGGCATTCCTCCACTTTGTCGTCGGACGAGTTCCAATCGCCGACTGACCAGCCGCTATCCAAGAAGATGGATAAGCAAGAGTCTCCCCACGAAACACCGCCTGGTTCAACATCTGGCACCAGGTATTTACAAGAGTCCAAGACCGTAGGCCTCAACAAGGGAATCAGTTCAAGTTTCTCTACAACAGCGACGCTAGCTAAGGGTACTACAAGCGCAGGCGGCGTACAGGATGATGCCATATTGGAAGAGAGTGGTAACATGCATAACAGAGCGAGTGAGGGCGCCACAATGCATCCAGCATGCACAAACGTGCACAACGTGCAAGATGACGCTTTTATGGACGCGAATAGAGGTGAAGATGTGGATACTGACAACGTCGGGATGCAACGTGTGCCAACCAAAGAGGAAATCTTCAAACTGCGTGCGGAGAAAGCTGCCGTCAAGCAGAGTCAACGCATGCTTGAGACACATAATCAACGAAAAACCAATAAGCCGGTCATCAGGCGAGCCGGTGAACATTGTGTTGAGTTTATGGCTGTTGACGCTTGTGGCGCTGAACTTGCAGGCGGTTTTGAAGGCAAACTATTTTTGCTAATATATCAAGACGTCAGGGAGCACGCACCCACGGGTACTGCCCGTATTAACATACGCAAAAGAGTCGAAATATGGGTAAAGACTGTTAAAGATGTTGAAACTATCAAGCGGCTAAAAACACTGGGAGGGACACCGGTAAAGCCTTGTTTGAAGGATAGCGGAAACATTTGGGGCAGAGTATCGGGCGTACATCCACAAATAAGTGACGACGAAGTGGCGGGTGTACTTCATGATCAAGGTGTGGCAGAGGTGCGAAGAGTTCAATACAACGCCATAGTAAAAAAGCCGGATGGAACTGTGGAAACAGTCAAACGTAACACATGGAAACTGGATATCAAGTTCAGTGGGGAAATCAAGAGCCACATTGAATTCTGCGGGGAAATCCTGCCGGTAACATTGAGATCGTCGACAATACAATGCCTAATATGTCTCAAATATGATCATAAGGCGGCCGCATGCACTAGTAAAACTGGAAAGCTATGCAAGCGCTGTGGGAAAACAGGTCATTTAATAGCAGAGTGCACAATTAATAAACCTCGCTGTGTGAACTGCCACATGGACCACCCATCAGGAAGTTCCCAGTGTTCGGTCTTTCAAGCGTGGAGCAAAGCCCAGCAAACACGACACGCTCAAGCTATTGAGCGGCAGATGGCAATGCCAATGAAAATGATCGAGGTACGTCCTCCGCCTAGCAATGACCAAACTTCCGGTACACCAACCTGGGCGAGTGTAGTAAAAAGACAGTTGGTACAAGTACTTCCAGAAGGGGAAGAGCGAGTAGTCTGCAATATGCCACCTGTTCCAGCGCCCAGGAAGAAGAACCAATCACGGACAAATATTGTGTCACCCGCAACTTCAAAACAGACACCTCCCTCGTCTGAAGAAATTAGTCTTGGTGTGACAACACTACGGACCTTCTGGTCTGGCATAAAATTCTTCGTAAAACCCTGGTTAGATGAACATCCAGATGTGGCTCGTCTAGTAGAATTACTGGAAGGGGGAGACAAAATTCAAAGTTTTCTCCAGTTCCTTGCCAAACAAAAACACAAAGTCTAGACCATGTCTAATACACTGGAATTGTGGCTGGAGTCACAAGAAGAATGTTCCAGTTATAAAAGAAATGTGCACAAGTGGCATTAAAGTAATATGTTTAAACGAAGGTAATTTTCCTAAAAATTTCGGAATCTATGGTTTTGTGACGTATGTTGACACAGATTGTCAATCAACCGGCACACCCTCACTGGCTACAATTCTCGTTGACGCGAATGTAGAGCAGTGTGAACTGTCGCTCCAATCGGTAGACGGGGCTCGCATGTGCGGGGTATTTGTCAAACTGCACGACATCACCATGAACATCGTTTCGGTTTACCTCTCACCGAACAAAGCCATCAATACGACTCATTTAATGGATGTGTTGTGCCAGCATGCGCCACTCATCTTGGCAGGCGACTTCAATGCAAAACACCCTGCATGGGGCAGTGCGAATGTAACCAAACGCGGGGAAGATCTGTTTAACAACCTTGAAACCAAAAACTACACCATTATGAATGATGGCAGCCCAACGTTTATGCGACAGTACAGCTCTGGCTTTGTGGAGTCTCATCTTGATGTCGTCGCAGTGAGCAATGAGTTAACAAATTACTTCACTATGGAAATTGAAGACAGCGCCACCTTCTCAGATCATGCTCGGTGCTACCTGTACTTGAAAGCAGATAATGGCAAAAAGTGGAGATGGACTTGCATCACTGACTGGAGGAGATATAAAGAATATGTTAGAGAACGCCTATCTGCCGGAAACGAAGTTAGTACTGCCATCAGAGAATCCCACAAGATGGCTACCAAGCGAGTCAGGGTTCCTCCATATCTACCCCCACCGGACATCAAACTTGCTGGCCTACTGCAGGAGGTAAAGCGTCTAAAGAGAAGATTCAAGAAACATGGCTGGCTGTCCGATTACTCGATGTTGGCATCAGTGATGAAAGAGATAAATTCATACTCTGCTGACTTGCGGAAAAGACTTGAAGAGAAGTTCATCAAACAGCTAGGCGTCAACACAGGGTTGGGAGAGGCATGGAGTTGGATTAAGTCAACGGCCGAAACCCAACCAAAATGTCCGCTGTTTGCAGTCTGTCGATCAACGGGAAAGCCATTGCAAACTATACTCAATGATATGCTTGACGGGGCAATAAAAACAGCGGCCACGCCCGACACAGGAGAAACTCCAGGTACTGTCACTGAACCGCCTGCACAGCGCGCATGCGATGAAAACGCTACTGATACTGATTGCGATTTCACAAGGTGGGAGCTAGATCTGGCATTGGCCACTGCCAACGCAAGAAGTGCCCTGGGCCCCGATGGCATCAGCATCAAGCAACTGAGGTCACTGGACAATACCGGAAGAGACCTTCTTCGAGATCTTAATGCTATCCTCAAAAGAGGAGAATTTCCAACTGAGTGGAAAACTGGGGAAGGGGTACCAATTCTGAAACAAGGTAGACCGCGATCACAATTAGGCTATTTTTTTTTTTTTTGAACGTGATCATTCGAGTGGTACAGTCGACTTTCTTCGAGCTCTGTGAAAAACTGTGATTTGGTGATTTTGCTGACCTCGCTCAGTGCTGTTTTTTGTCGAGCAATAACTTCAACATCCGGTGAACACTTGTATGGTGGAGTGACATCAAGATGGGTGTGATACGTTCGCCAACGCCGGCACAAACACCACGGCAGGATAATCAACCTGGCTCATCGACGACAACAACGACAACAACAACGTCGCCACCAGACGTTTCGAGCGGCGACCATGATCCGCCTTCTATCGCAGACGCGGAAACATCGGGAGACGTTCGAAAAGCTGCAGCCGGTCAAGAGACTGAGGCAGCAGCAGAAATGTCAACAAGTGGAAAGGAGGTAAGGAGAAAGCAGCCGCAACGTGCAGCCGGTGGAGGGGATGTCGTCGGCATCAACACCGCTGTCACAGCGGCAGCTATCAAACGGCAAGCCACCAGCCCGCCGCAACGGGAGAAACCATCGAAGACGAGAGCAGCCGGAAAGAGCGGTGCAAAGCTGACAACGTTAGCGGAATCCTCTGACGCTAGTAACGATAGCGCTGAAAGGGAAGCCATGGAGAGCGGTGCCACAGCGCGGCCAACCGGGGACTCCGGTGAGACGCACGACGAGGAAGACACCGAGAGTTGGAGCGTAGTTGGTGCGGGTGGCAAAGTTATTAGAAAGGAGGCAATACCAAAGGTTAAAACAAATGAGCGACCTGAGGCGATTATTTTTGCCGCCGACAATAATTTGCCGGAGACCAATTTTAACGCTATTTGCGATGACGTCGCTAGACATCTTAAAGGAAAAGTTGAGGAACCTCGTTTTACACGAGCCGGCGAACTTGTTATCGTCGCCGAGGACGCTGAAGATAGAGCAACATTGCTGAGTTTAACCTCAGTCGGAGGTATCCCGGTTCAGTCTAGAGTGAGTGGCCAAAGATCGACAGTAAAGGGAAAAATCAGCGGTGTGCATCCGTCGCTCAGCGACACAACTATTATTAACGCGTTGGGGTCTTTAGGTGTCACAGAGGCCATTCGAGTCAGAGCGAAGAACGCACACACTGGCATAGTTATGGCCACTGACCAAGTAATCCTAACTTTTGTCGGAATTGATTTTCCGACGGAAGTTCGTCTGGGCCTTAAAACACACGGGGTGATGCTCTATAGAGAGCCACACCAGTGCTACCGGTGTTATAGCTTGGTCCACATCAAGCCGGACTGCCCCTGGGCGGCACCTCGCTGTCGCCGCTGTGGTTCCACGAACCATCTCCGGAAAGACTGCAACCAAGCGGCGAAGTGTTGCCTATGTAAATCAAACCATGAAGCTACTTCCGGCAGTTGCCCGCATCGACTTCGCCGTATGGAGCAGCTAAAGAAGTCAGCAATACGGGTTATACAGAGGAAGCCTGAGGCGACGCCAGCCAAGATCTGCGCACCCGTGGCCGATATTCAGCCGTCGTCCTCCTTTTCCAAGCGGTCTTTCTCTGCCGTTGTTCAGAACGGGGTTAAGGTACCCGCGGCGACACCCAAGGTTCAGCCCCCTGCTGGCACAGTGATCAAAAAGCAAAAGCAGGTCACCAATGATGTACACCAAATCAACAACATTGATAAGGTGGTGCAATGCGTCACGGAAAAAATAGTTCCAATTATAATTGACGCCATAGTCTCGCAAATCGGAACAGCAATCTAAAGAGCACTTTCGACTGCTCTTCCCAGCTTGCACATTCAAGCGGCGCCACCTATAGCGCCTGGCAGCGTCTCTGAGTTGTCTTCGGACGGCTTTCGCGGCCAGCTGGAACTGGCTCTCCGCTCAGCACTTGAGCTGAGCATGGTACAGCAACCTCAGCCGGAGGCTCCACAAACGACGTCCGCAGTGACGCCGTCGCTCCATGCACTCCAGACATCGTCGCCTTCGACGAACACTGGCTACGGAACAGGTGTCAATACGGGGTCGCCTTCTTCTGATCCTAATGACCAATAGACAACTAGACATTCGTCAGTGGACAACACCGCTGACGCACAGCAACACTGAGACGCCAACCACGACGTCGTCAACACGACTTCCGGCACCGATCTCACCGTCAACTGCCCTTACTCGCACCGTTCAACGACTGTCCGCTGTTCGCCAAAATCTCAAGATCCTCTCGATCGTTCCTCGTGGCGTGAGACCTATAGTTGCTGCCGAACTGACCATCACAATCAAGTCGATTTGCTCAGCGAATGATCTTGACTCGTGGTCTCGTCTGGCTCATTTTGCAACAACGGTCCTCACCATCCCACGGCAAGAGGCAAAAGGAAAGTCTCTGTGTTCACTTATTCGGGACAACCTTAGTCGATTCAGGAGTCGTGCCCCACTCGATGCTGCCATCAATGCTAACCATGTCGCGGCGCCGAAGACTAACACAAACGATGATAGACAAAGAGCTCGGGTGGCACAGGCAAAACTGGCTCAGGGGGATGTTTCGGCAGCAGCGCGCATTCTCATTTCAACGGATTCGATGGCTCCACAAGACGCTAATACGCATCGCATACTTAGCGATAAGCACCCAAACATGCCAGAAACAGCGGCATACCCGGCACCGCCTCGTGGCGTTCCATCAGCCGACCAAATCAACATTACCCCCAGTGAAGTCCGAGCAGCAATCCAAACTTTCCCAAATAGTTCAAGTGGAGGCCCTGACGGTCTCAAGCCCAGACACCTAAAAGACCTTATTGGAAAGGGTGATCAGATCTGCCCCCTTCTTTTTGCTCTGACGGACTTCTGCAACCTTGTCGTGAATGGCCGCCTACCAGGGTTCGCACTTAGTAACTTCTATGGAGCGAATCTTATAGCTTTAAAGAAAAAAGCGGTGGTCTCCGCCCGATAGCAGTCGGGAATACCCTGCGGCGGCTAGCGTGTAAAGTGCTAATCCGCAAATACATGGCGCCAATTATCGACAGGATTGCCCCCGTTCAACTGGATTGTGGAGTTAAAGGAGGCTGCGAGGCTGCTGTCCACGCGGCAAGTGCCTTTGTAAATACTAACTCGGCGTCCAATAAGGTGCTGATAAAACTCGATTTTAAAAATGCTTTTAATTCGCTGAGAAGGGATGTAATTCTTGAAGCCGTCAAATCAAACTTTCCAGCAATGTACCCCGCAGTCTACCAAATGTACAGGAGCCCATCCAATCTCTTTTGGGGAGAAGAGATCGTACTCTCCAGATGTGGGGTACAACAAGGGGACCCCTGTGGCCCGGCCCTCTTCTGTCTGGCGATTTGCCAATTGCTTTTTGCTTTGGAGTCGGAATTTAAGCCGTGGTTCCTAGACGATGGCACAATTGGAGGTACTCTTGATTCCGCCCTTAGTGATGTGGAAAAAATAATCGAGTTCGGCGTCACCTCTGGACTGCAACTAAATGCTTCAAAGTGTGAGCTGTACGTCTTGTCATCCGACTGCGCCTTTCGTGACGAGTGTTTACGCCGGGCGCAGGGCCTGCTTCCTGACATCAAGCTATGTACGGATGAAAACATCGAGCTTTTAGGAGCTCCCCTCACAACGGCCTCCGCAGAACTCGCTCTAAACAGGAAGTGCGAGCTAATGGATCTCTGGTGTTCCAGGTTGGAATCCCTCGATGCGCATCCTGCATTATTCTTGATGCGAACTAGCCTCTCGACACCAAGGCTAATCTATATCCTTCGCTGCATAGATGCATCGGCCCAAAAGAACATTCTACAACAATTCGACGATAAGCTGAGACCGTGCGTGAATCGGGTGTTAAATTTGAATTTGGACGGGGCAAATTGGGACCAGGCTACCCTTCCTACAACAGCCGGAGGTCTAGGAATACGACGTGCAACCGATTTGGCCCAGACCGCATTCTTGGGTTCAATCACCACACTTCAGGAACTGATTATATCTATATCTCCTTCGAACGTCAAGTCCTTTCTATAACGGCTCATGGAGTCCAAAAAAGAGGAGTTCGCCGCATATCACCGCGTGGTGCTTGACGACACACGCCAGCGTGCTCTTGATGCTGTGGTAGTCGAAGCCATTCAAAAGAAGCTCCTGGACAACACGGCTGATGCACTCGGCAAGGCACGCCTGCTAGCAGCTTTCAACGATACGAGCGCAAAATGGCTTCAAGCCATCCCCTCGCCGCAGCT
This sequence comes from Dermanyssus gallinae, assembly GCA_003439945.1. Taxonomy (NCBI): domain Eukaryota; kingdom Metazoa; phylum Arthropoda; class Arachnida; order Mesostigmata; family Dermanyssidae; genus Dermanyssus; species Dermanyssus gallinae. Next base: position 134,726 of record QVRM01000529.1, read on the forward strand.
GGGAACGATGCTGGACAACACAACACTCCGCATCGTTGCCGGCCTGCGGTTAGGGGAGGCTGTGTGTGCGCCCCATAGTTGCTCCCTGTGCAACACACCGGTGTCGCCGACGGGAGAGCACGGCCTCAGCTGTCCTAGGAGCTGCGGAAGACATTCGCGCCACGCCGCCCTCAACGAAGTGATTTCAAGAGCGTTGCAATCCGCTAACGTACCCTGCAGAAAGGAGCCAGTCGGACTAGCAGCGGACTCAGCCTTACGTCCAGACGGAATGACCTTGGTTCCGTGGTCCTCCGGAAAGGCCCTTGTATGGGACGCAACCGTGTGGGACACGCTGGCGCCGTCGTATAGAAGCCGAGCTTCAAGATCAGCAGGTGCTGTTGCTAATTTAGCGGAGCAGCGGAAAAGTTTGAAGTACCGCGAGTTAGAGGCATCTTTTATAGTGCAGCCAGTTGCAATAGAAACATTGGGAGTCATAGGCGAATCAACAGTAAAATTTCTGAAAGAAATTGGGAAAAGAGCGGCAAGTGAGAAGATGAGAAAAGGGCAGGGGAATTTCTGCTACAAAGAATATCAATTGAAGTGCAACGTGGAAATGCGGCTGCGGTGCTAGGTTCGCTGCCTTCAGGCAGTGGTCTACCGGGTCTGCTCTGATTACGTATTAGAATTATGCTGTGTATAATGTATAAATAAACTAATCAAATAGCTATATTAGGCTCATATAGGGTGATAGTCAAAACGTGCCATGTCGGAAAGCTTTTGGAACGCATGATTCTACGCCGCTTGCTTACATTATTACAGAATAAAGGAACATTAACGGATAATATGTCTGCCTATAGGCCACTACGATCGGCCCAAGACAATATTCTGGATCTAGCTACTGATATCGAAGAAGCAGTCGCCAGAGGGGATCATGTCATGGCCGTGTTCTTCGACGTCGAAGGAGCGTATAACTACCTTGATCACACTGCCGTTGTCACTAATTTGATAAGAGCAGGATTGCAACCTAGTAGTGCTATCTTCAAATTGATTGTGACATTCCTGAAAGATCGTAGCATGTCAATCCGGTGCAAGGGAACACACACTGAGGTAAAGACTCTGGGTAATGTCGGCCTTCCTCAGGGAGGAGTACTTTCTCCAGTACTGTTTGTCATGACACAAGCTGGGCTGGCTGATGTCATACCGGATCATTTTAAGTTGTCTCAGTACTCTGACGATGGTGCACTTTGGATTCGCCTCAAGGGTCGCACGATTAATCCAATCGCAATGATGGAACTGCAACTGACCTTAAGAAAAATCGTATCGTCCT